>BMAO01028548.1:0-16612 GCA_019973975.1 Trichonephila clavata | reverse complement strand
AATATAACGCAGGGAAAGGCATCGGCCTTGTCTGAAGAATCGCAACGCTTGTTGAACAGTGTCAGGGCTAAGATGAGAGCCAAGAAAGCACATGTGCTCATGGTCAGTGAAGAAGCTAACATTGAGCCATAAAATGAATCCTCGGTGATACGATACTTCAAAACCTACAATCGAATCTTTTTCTTTAACCAACATTCATTTTACGATATTTCGTATTTCAATGGATTTATCGTGGGTGAAGCAGGAAAAAAAAAGAGAGAGTTTCAACCAATGTAATGTTAAAAACAGATTTTTTAAGTTGCATCGTATTAGAAAAATAACAGTTCAAATTTTTTCAAATAAAATTTGATTTCGTATTTTTGAAAGGTATATTTAAGGGAGTTAGTTACTTCATGCAGCATTTCCCATATATCTCCGTAATGTTAAAAAGGACTAAGTATAAGGAGCCTTTTTTAAAGAAAATTGCGTGATTTACTGCTATATTATAATTACTTTAATAAGAGTGTTTAAAAAGTTTTGAATATTTTTTTAAAATTTATATATGAAATTACCTGGGAAAAAAGCTTTCAAACGATAAAAATTCATGTATTGTAATTTTGTTTTAAATTTCGTTGACAAAATCTCATTGTAAAATATTCATTTATAATATTTAATATGTACACTCTAAAGGAATACGAAGGCTATTGGCGATGGACCTCGTAATTTTGAACCACAGTCAAGAATCGAGGACGACACCTGAACTGAGCTGAGCTCTGATATCAATTAACCCTTTCCTGGGCCATTTATTTTCTCCTTTGAATTTCTCGCAGTTTTTTATGTTTTATTAACAAGTAAACAATAGCATTTCAGGAAATATATTTTATTTTGCGGATTTTATGTTTACATTTAAATTTTAGGGGTGGGAAGAATATTTCCAAGGAACCATTCACCGTCAAAAAGAAAATTAAATTTAATGAGGATTATTTACCATGAAAGATAAGAAGCATGTTTCAATGCACAAGGGTACATCACACTCTGCACACATGTAGCAAGCCCTCTTTTCTTGTCCCTTCCTGCTACGTTTTCCTACATCGTATATAGTTGAAAACCATCTTTGGTATGTGATTTCCCACCCTGGCCAACACACACATCATCCGGAGCTGCACACTTCTTTGCTTAGAACTTAGGTTCCCAACCTTTTTTGAACTGATGCCCCCTTTTCTAGTGAATGTTTCGTTACCGCCCCCTCCACTAGAGAAATAAGAGCGTACATAATACATGGTGAAACAAGAGTTAAATTTTTAAAAATATTCTTTACTATAGAATATATTTTTTAATTTAATTCTTTTCTAAAGTCCAATTTTTGTACTTGCAAATCTGAAATAGCTATTGCCACAAATATATTAAATGTGTAACATATATATATTTAGTCATAGATAGGATAGTGTTGGAATTGAAACACTACTGAATATCCTCATTTAAAAGAGTGGATAAAAGTTTTAGCTTACTTTGTTATAAAGACAGGCAGGGATTTGGATATGCGAAGTTATTCATAATAAACTAATGCTTTCAAAATAAATATAAATTGACAGTTTCAGCTTTAAAGAATCACGCGTTAATTCCTGGTTAACATATTTAATTATGTTTCTTGGATAATATACGTAATGAAATGCAGTGGACGAAACATTTTTCCTACTGCTCACTGACAAAGACAACTCATGCACTACAGAAATTAAAAAATGCACTATATCATTCAATTTAGTGTAGGTCTGAACGTAATGTAATCTTTAAGATTTTCATCCACTTCCCGAACAACTGAAATATGTGAATTTATGTGCATGGGATATAGAAATGATTTAAATACATACAATCAACATAGGTAAACAGTAATAACTTTTGTTAGTACATAATCAACGTGTTTTTTAAAGTCTTTTTTAGACTATTTGGATAATCTGCCCAAGCCCCTCCGTGTCATCTCACGCCCCCTAATTTTCTCTGGATCTTTTATTGCCCCCTGAAAGCCTCAAACGCCCACAAGGAGGTGTTATCGCCCACTTTGAGAACCTATGGCTTAGAATCTAGCGCGACGACTTTTCCTTTTCCTTGAGGAATATCCATCTATTAGCTGACGAGCTAATGCTATTCGGAATGTTAGCTTTTCTAACTTCTGTTTCTTTTGTTCACTTGTCACAGTATGAACTATTTCTGATGGCAAGGTCAATAAGAAAATAAAAGATACGATCCCATCATTTTACAAATCTTCCTATTTGGAATCTTTCTTTACTTTCATCGAAGTGATTAACCTCTCCCACGATATCGCTATATACAAGCGACAGTTTTGGCAAAAAACTTCTTAGTTACCATCTTTTTTTGCTTGATTTACAGATCTCATAATCGTTGGATTATGTGCAGTTTAGAAAAGTACAATGGCAAGCAACAAGGAAAATAAAATGCCTTAGAATACAATTATTTTAATTTATTGATAAATCAGAAGATTTAATTATTAATAAATTCAAAAAGTACACTTTTTAAGTACCAAACGATCATATTTATCATTCTTGTTCAATATTGACGTCACCAGTGAGCGAATTTAAATTTCTCCAAGGTCGCTACAGCGACCTCCGTAGAACCAAACGTTTCCCGGGTTTCGACGGAAAAAACCAACATAGAACAAATTTAGTTCTACAACAGGTATTAAATTCCTCAAATCCGGAATTCCACGATCAGTAAGACGATTACATTTCCATTAAATCTTATATCATTTCAATAATTCAGTCCGTCTTTAGGCATTTTGGTTTATTGAACGATACACATAGAAGACATGTTAACAGCAAAAAGCATTATATAACTGACTACAAGCAAACAAGTACACATCTCTCTCGGATGACTTGCAGCGCCCTCTGTACAATTAATATTTAATTTACAACAGGTTTTATCGAATACAATGACACAATATACACATTAAAAAAAATGTTAATAAATGCTAGTTCTCATAGGTTTTTAGTCTATTTTTGAAATATTATAAAAAAAGACGCTTTTTTTAAAAAAAATTTAGCGGTAAAAGATTATTAAAGCCGGACTGGGGAAGGTGGATTCAGCCTATCATCCCTTCAGTGAGTCGATAAATGAGCACCAAGCTTGATTAGGAATTAAACACTGGGGGGTTCGAGTCAGACTGACCACCTGACTGGAACATATGTTCAGGCACCTTTGTGCCTAGGGTCACGAAAACTGAGATGGGCACAGTAGGCTTTGGCCCTCAAGGGCTGTTGCGCCACTAATCTAATTTAAAAAGGTTACCAGAGGGAATATTCCGTGTTTGGCGTCGGTTGTATCATTTTTGGCGACATTATCACCTACGCCGGCGAAACAGAAAGTACCGAAAATTCCTGTTTATATACCTGAGAAATGTTTGAATTAAATGCAAAAATATTAAATACATTATTTTTTGTATCTAGTATATATATAGTTCATAATTAACTCTCTTACGAGCAAAAATAACTATTTTCCCTACATTCAAAACATATTTAGACGAACAACATAGAAAAGTTTTCCATCCTTTCTAATAAACACACATTAATTATGGCCAAATTGGTCTTTAATTTAACAATTATTTAAACAGATACACACGACATCACAAAACGGAACCACACTTAACAAATCTGGCAGAGTTCTGCTCTTCCGCGCAACTCGTTTTGCGCAGCTCACAAAATCCTCTCCGGAATCCCGAAGGGATTATTTAACGGCCGATCTGGAATGATGATTTAAGGGATTCTTACTAACATTTTTATACATTATTGGCATTATCGTAAATGGTAAACAGCCTTTTACAACAATAATTAATCAAATTTCAAAAAAATACTTTATACCCTTAGCACAATATCAAATTAATAAGAATAATACAAAAACAAGTATTGGATAAAACTTAGATCAACTTACTAATTCAGTTTATGGGTTTTTTTTTCTGCGAGAGAAATATTGTTTCCTAAGAAAAATATTTTTTTTAAAATACAAAAATTGTCCTAAAATATGATCTGCGCATATTGTATCAAAATGGCTTATAATTCATTTTTATACTTTATTAACAAAACGGACCTTTCATTTTTCCAAGATCCGAATATAAGAAAAGGAATAACTGTGAAAAGTGTTCTATTATTTTTACTTTGAAAAATGGCGCCAAAGTGCGCTATTTGTTACATCTCCCTCTGCTTGTCGTCTGCTAAATTTTGCGAAGAAAAGCATGATCAGCTTCATCTCATGTGAAGCTTCTGAAAATTTCTCTCTGCAGTTTTATTTATTTATTTTTTTCATAAAAAAAATAAAAAATGAAACTAAAGCGAGTTATAAAATAAATAAATATCCGACTCCTCCCTAACTTTCTTTTTATATAAATGTATACCGAGAAAGGGGGAAAAAAGGGGAAATAAATCAGAGGGAAAAAAGTTTACTGTCTTGAAGGGAAAGTAAACGTAAGCTTTTCGTAACGAAGTTGTCGTTTATTGATGGACAAAAAAAGCAAGTTCTTCCATTTTCATTTCTCGTTTTTTTCCCAGTGTATTTTTTCTTCCAAGATGGCCGATGGTAAAAAGATAAACGAAAATTGCCAGTTCAAAAAAAATAAATAAAGATTATTGATCTTTCTTTTGACTTGACATTTTGTCTCTTCTACCACCTACCAAAATGTTTCGCACTCTTTTTAGTCCTGTTCTCACACTTTTTTGTGTGTGTCCATAGCTGCATTTCCGGTAGAAAAAAAGAATTAAAAAAAAAAGCTTTTTTTTAGAAAGTTCGGAAGTAATATATTCTTTTCAAACAAACCTTCCTTTTAATTCAGAACGTGTATTTATTTACTTTTTTAAAAGCAGATTTTTCAATCTCTCTCTTTTTTTTTTTATGCTTTAGAGTTCGTAATGAATATTTATTTACGTGATTCAGTAAACATACTAAAAATACTGAAATTATAAGAGCGAAATTTCATTATTTTTTTTAAATTTCACATCACTGAATAAAAAGAAAAAAAAATTGTTTTCAACATAGAATTTTTTATTTTTTATTTTTAACTATCCAACTTTTAAAAACAAACTTTTTTTTCGAAATTTTTTTCTTAATTTCCTAATTTTTGTTGTTCTTTTTATGCAAATTTGATAATATATGCAATAAACATTTCAACGTGATTACGTACTCTCCAACTGCTAAATGCATCCTTCCACGAGAAGTTAAATAAACGTTGTTTATTTTTTTCCTTTTATTTTTAAAAAGAATTAATTAATACAAAAAGTAATTTAATTTAATAAATTTTTTAATTTAATAAAAAATAATTAATAATAATAATTTTCAATTAAAAAAATCTTTTATTAAACGAAGATTTATCTGTGACTTAATAACTCCATTTTGCAGGAGATTCCTTTTATTTTTTTAAATTAATTTCGAACTATAGAATAATTTGAATTAATATCACCTTAGAGCTAGCTATATCAGGGCTACTGTGGATGGACTACGTAAGTATAAATTACAATCAAAATACTTCACATTTCTAACTTCCACATTACACCAAGGGGAAAAAAATTTGACATTCCATTTCATAAAGTACCTAGTTGCGCCATAAGTTCTGATATAAAAATTTGAGATCTTCCGTTGTAGCTCAAGCGCAGCAGACGATTTTATATTTTATTGCAGTATTTTTCAAAAAACAATAGAGATTTTCACGCAGGTTCTTCTAAATCAGCCAGAGTTGGAGACTTTTAAGGCTCTTACAAGCGGAGGACGCGACTAAGGAAATTCGTTCTGGGACGAGACTTGGTGTAATAGTAGTACTCCATTAGGGTGTTCAACTTTCAATGTATTAGCACCAAATGGCCAGTGAATTCGGAGAAAATAGCCTTAAAGACTCATGCTTATCTTTTATACAATTAAGTTTTAATTACCTCCAGCGATGCAGTGGCATAGTTGGTAGTGCACTTGCTTTTTACGCGGGCAGATAGGGTTCGAGTCTCGCGCACTGAACTTTTTTTTTCCAATTCATTTAATTGTTTTTTAAAATGAAATAAATTTATTTAAAAAGGACTTATTAAACACTTTATATAATAATGAAATAATTAAATTAATAATGTATTAAAAAGACATATTATTTTTATTATAACAATTCTAAAATAATTTATTTAATAATAATAATATGTTTTATAAATTATTTTACATTATATATAATACTAGCTGTTACCTGCCCGCTTCGCTGGGAATTTCATGATGTTTTATAAATTTTTACTGCTTATATATATGTATAAATTATTGATATCTAAGTCCTGCATTAAGAATTCGATTGTATTGAAAAATGTACTTATACCTGTAACTGTCGCCTATTGATAAAAAAAGGGGGGCAGAACTCATCTAATTTGTGTTTTCTAAAAATCTCTAAAATTGAAGCACAGAATGATGTTTGCTCTTTCGTAACCCAAAAACCAATTTTCGGTGGATCTCTACTCCGTAAATTGAACATGCAAACCAAATTGCAAGTCTAAATCTAACAGGAAAAAAAACAAAAGTTTTACTATCAATATCCCCGTAATCCCGTTGAGAGCCGTTTTCCAAAATAACCGCTCTTAGCGGATTTCAACTGAACAAAAGAAAAATGCAAACCAAATTTCATTATTATAGTCCTTGTAGCTCGAGAAAAGTAATTTTTTTCGTCAATACGTCCCTGTAACCCCCTGCACCCCCCCCCCAGAACTTGATTTGCTGAAAATACATTAGTGGATCCCTATTGAACAAAAGAAACATGCTTAACAAATTTAAAGTTTGTGGGTCAAACAATTCAAAACAGGAATTTTTTCTTTAGCTTCCTTTGACCCCTCGCAACTCTCCTTAGGGTCAATTTTCGTATTACTCTTTGTTAGAGGAACTCTATTCCATTAAAGGAACATGCCTACCAATTTTCAAGCAGGATGATCAAATAGTTTAAAATGGAAATATTTATCAATTACGCCTCTTAATCTCCCGAAATTAAACTTAGTAGTTCATATTCGCGAAACCCATTTTGTAGCGGTTCTCTACTTTACGAAAGGAATCTGCTTATCAAATTTCAAGACTGTACGTCTAATAGTTTAAAAATGGGGATAATTATCTATAACGCCACTTGAGCCCCCGCAACGTCACTTCTGGGTCTGTTTTCACAAAACCAATTTTGTAGGGGAATTGCACACTATGAAAGGAATCTGGCTAGCAAAATTTGAAGACTGTGCGTCCAATAAATTAAAAATGCAAAAAAAATTATCAATAACGCCCCTTGAACCCCCGCAACGCGGCCTAGGGGCGATTTTCACAAAACACATTTTGTAGTGTATCTCTATCCTATGAGAGGAATCTGCTTACCAAATTTCAAACTGTGCGTCTAATAGTTTAAAAATAGAAATAATTATTTATATCTGCCCTTAACACCCCGCAACACCCCTTGGGGATCAATTTTTCCCAAACCTGTTTTGTAGCGGATATTTACTCCATGAAAGAAACATTCCTACCACTTTTCAAGCAGGGAGGTGAAGTAGTTTAAAAACGAAAATATTTATCTAGTACGCCACTAAATCCCCCGCAACGCCATTTAGAGGTCTGTTTTCACAAAACCTTCTTATAGCTGATCTCTACTCTATAAAAGAAATCTACTTATAAAATATAAAGACTGTGCGTCTAATAGTTTAAAAATGGAAATAATTATCTATAACGCCCCTTAAGTCCCGTAACGCCACTTGAGGGCAATTTTCACGAAACTCATTTTGTAGCGTATCTCTACCCTATGAGAGGAATCTACTTACTAAGTTTCAAAACTGTACGTCTAATAACTTAAAAATCGGAATTTCTAACGCCCTTAAACCCCCGCTCCCGCAAACAATTGCTGCTAATTTGAAATTACAAACAGACACTTCAATTTTATTTATTTTTATAGATATAGATTGGGATAGTAATAACTATTGTTTAAATGTGACTAAAAATGTAAATAAAAAAAAAGAAAGGATTAAAACTAACCGTAAACACTTTTTGCTTATGAAGCCTTGATTTATTATTTTTAAAAGTGCATCCAAAACAGCCGATGCTCTACATAACTGAACAGTGAGATAACTATCATAAAAAAAAATTATGGCACGTGTCAGCGTATTATCATGTGCGCGTAACATTATTATGTCTCATGAAGAGCATCGGCCGCCAGTAACCAAAACAACGACTTCATTAGCTCAGCTTGGCGTTCAATTTGGCGTTCATCTTGGCATTCAGTTTCACGTTCACCCGTATAGTTTCCGTTCCCGTAAGAATACGGAAATAAAATATAGCCTATCCCCGTTAATGTAGCTTTCCATTAGTGAAAGAATTTTTAAAATCGCACCAGCCGTTTCCGAGATTAGCCGGAACAAACAGACAGACAGACAAAAATTTTAAAAATTGGTTTTTTGTTATGAGTACCGTATATACTTTTAGTGCATTAAGTAAAAAGCTGCTAATTTGAAATTACAAACAGACACTTCAATTTTATTTATTTGTATAGACTAGCTGTTACCCGCCCGCTTCGCTGGGTATTTCATGATGTTTTATAAATTTTTACTGCTTATATATATGTATAAATTATTGATATCTAAGTCCTAGCATTAAGAATTCGATTGAATTGAAAAATATACTTATACCTGTAACTGTCACCTGTTGATAAAAAAAAAAGGGCAGAACTCATCTAATTTGTATTTTCTAAAAATCTCTAAAATTGAAGCATAGAATGATGTTTGCTCTTTCGTAACTCAAAAACCAAATGGATTCCCACAAAACCAATTTTCGGTGGATCTCTACTCCGTAAATTGAACATGCAAGCCAAATTTCAAGTCTAAATCTAACAGAAAAAAGCAAAAGTTTTACTATCAATATCCCCGTAATCCCGTTGAAAGCCGTTTTCCAAAATTATCGCTCTTAGCGGATTTCAATTCAACAAAAGAAAAACGCAAACCAAATTTCATTATTATAGTCCTTGTAGCTCGAAAAAAGTAATTTTTTTGTCAATACGTCCCAGTAACCCCCTGCAACCCCCCAGAACTTGATTTGATTAAAATTTATTCTTAGTGGATCCCTATTGAACAAAAGAAACATGCTTAACAAATTTCAAGTATATGGGTCTAACAATTAAAAACAGGAATTTTTTTCTGTAACTCCTCTTGACCCCGCGCAAACATCTTTGGGGTCAATTTTCATTTTACTCTTTGTTAGAGGAACTCCATTTCATGAAAGGAACATACCTACCAATTTTCAAGCAGGATGATCAAGTAGTTTAAAAATGGAAATATTTATCGATTACGCCTCTTAATCTCCCGAAATTAAACTTAGTAGTTGATATTCGCGAAACCCATTTTGTAGCGGTTCTCTACTTTACGAAAGGAATATGCTTATCAAATTTCAAGACTGTACGTCGAACAGTTTAAAAATGGGGATAATTGTCTATAACGCCACTTGAGCCCCCGCAACGCCACTTCTGGGTCTGTTTTCACAAAACCCATTTTGTAGGGGAATTGCACTCTATGAAAGGAATCTGCTTAGCAAAATTTGAAGACTGTGCGTCCAATTATTAAAAAATGCAAAAAAATTATCAATAACGCCCCTTGAACCCTCGCAACACCACCTAGGGGTCGATTTTCACAAAACAAATTTTGCAGTGTATTTCTATCCTATGAGAGGAATCTGCTAACCAAATTTCAAGACTATGAGTCTAATAGTTTAAAAGAAGAAATAATTATTTATATCTGCCCTTAACCCCCCGCAACACCCCTTGGGGGTCAATTTTCTCCAAACCCGTTTTGTAGCGGATATTTACTCCATGAAAGAAACATTCCTACCAATTTTCAAGCAGGTAGGTCAAATAGTTTAAAAACGAAAATATTTATCTCTTACGCCATTTATTCCCCTGCAACGCCACTTAGAGATCTGTTTTCACAAAACCTTCTTATAGCTGATCTCTACTCTATAAAGACTGTGCGTCTAATAGTTTAAAAATGGAAATAATTATCTATAACGCCCCTTAAGTCCCCTCAACGCCACTTGGGGGCAATTTTCACGAAACCCATTTTTAGCGTATATCTACCCTATGAGAAGAATCTGCTTACTAAGTTTCTAGACTGTACGTCTAATAACTTAAAAATAAAAATTTATAACGCCCCTTAAACCCCCGCCCCCGCAACACCCCTTGGGGGTCTTGTGAGGATTTTTTGAAATGTTCGACACACGGGAAAAATTATTAATTATTAAGTATTTTGAGTGTTTTATTAAAGTTTGTTCAAAAAAGTTTTTGGCTTTTTATTTTTTAAATCACTGATATTAAAAGTTTTAAAAATAATTTTTATTTAAACGCAACGATATTGATTCATTTCACAGTATGAAATTCAAAAAGAAAATATTACTATGTGATAAAAATATATTTAAAAATATTTCCTTATAATTTTTATGATATTTTTTTTCTTATATTCTACTGTTCTTCAATAAATCAATCTTTAAGAATAAAAAAAAACCATCGGTTGTGATGGGTTATATGAGGGAATTCCCCTTTTTCTACGCAGCGAGACTCAAAACTACCTCAACTTTTCCCATCTTCCAAACACAAAGCTAACGCAACGTGAATGACCTTGACGAAATTCAGAAATAACGTCGAGAGAACCGAATGAGCATCCCTTACGGGAATCTGGCAACGTTTTTTCAGGATTCTTCACATTTCCGGCTATAAAAAAATTATGGCGTGATAAATTGAAATGAAAACCATCCTATCTCTCAAGTTGGATCGAACTGCACATGGTGTGCAAATTTTATTATAATCGGTTAAGTGGTTCAGGAGTCCATTGAGGACAAACATTGTGACACGAGATTTATATATATAAAGATTTTATATATTACATATTGTATTTCACATTATAAAAATATTTGTAACTAATTTTTATATAAAATATCATTTACTTTTTATTATAATTATTAATTATTTTACTTTATAAAAATAATTGCATAAAATATCATTTAATATTTACCTATCTTAAATAAATTTATTTAATTTAAAAAAATATTTAAATGAATTGGAAAAAAAAAGTTGATCCCGTGATTCGAACCCTATCAACCCACGTAGAAAGCAAGTGCACTACCAACTATGCAATTACGTCGCTGGGGTATTTAAAACTAAATTGTATAAAATCTAAGCATGAATTTCGAAGGCTATTTTCTCCGAATTCACTGGCCATTCGGCATTAATACATTGAGGGTTGAACACCCTATTGGAGTACTACTATTACACCAAGTCTCGTCCGAAAATGAATTTCCTTAGTCGTGCCTCCTCTTATTAAACATTTAAGCATCAAAAGTTTTTTTTTTATTTATCTAAATAATAAGATATTTTTTCTGAAACCAAACCAGCATTGCAGACCGTACTTGATTTTAAAGTTAATGTTGGAAATACTATATGAATGAAGTTTTTAGCGATGCGTGTTAAATTGTATCAAATGAAAACAAATATGCGACAGAGATATTTTAAGGCTTGACTTAATTATTGTCTTAGTAGTTTTCCATTTATAAACTAGCCTCATGTAAAAATATTTCTTATAATACATTTATACTACTACAAAATATTTCTTATGCAAAACTACATATCCGTATAGTTCCCCCGTTTCATTTTTAACAAGAAACCTTTTAGAACCTGTATCGTTTTCACAACAAAAAAAAATCTATCTCTTAAATTTTAAAAGTACGTTAATAAGAAATTGAAAGGAAAAAAAAAACTTTTTTTTTTAAATATTAAACTAAATTAAGAGAAAAAATCTAATAATTTGTAACATCTTTTATTAGATTTTTTTAAAGTGAATAAAGTCCAATCACATTCATTAAAAGAAATATATATAATTTTTATTTATTGTACTTAGAAAATATAATCTTGATTATAAATAAAATAATAATTACTCACTGTAGTTTACTAACGGTGGACCCCAACCCCTTCGTATACATTACACAATTTATTTCATCTTAAAATAGTGTAAATAATTTACATCAGGATGTTTAATACGTTAATGTTACCTCTGGCAAAAAAGTTCGGAGAAATGAAGTCAGAACGGCCGATCTGGAAAAACTGGCAAAACAAAACACTGCATATGCCTAGCGGCAGGTGTTGACCAGCTGCCCCCACCGTTGTTCAGTTGAGCGTCGTTTGCGTTCCATGTAAGACTTGTTTTGCAAAGTGCTTGTTTAATGCTTTGGTTCTTAACTGAGAACAAAAAAAAGGAAGGAACAAAAAATAAATTTAAAGTTTTGTTTTTAAGCTTGTCAAGACACCAAAAGAAACTTATGCGATGATAGTACATGTTCATGAAGATCAAGCACTTTTCATGAAGTGTGTGTACAAGTAGTTCACCCGTTTTCGGCAAGGCCGGGAAGGTGTTTCTGACAAAACCTTTAGCTGAAGACCGGTGACCTCCGTCAGTGACGAAAACATTGAAAAAGTGAGGAAATTAATCACGAAAGATCGTCGATTAACTGTGCGCATGATAGCTGATGAACTACATATTAACTGTGGATCTGATACCCAATATTTAGGGATGAGAAAAAAGGGGGGGGGATACGTTGGGTACGACTCCAGTACGTACTACAATATTCATGGTTTTTTGTTCCTGACAATGCTCACCCTCACACAGCCAATATCGTCAAACAGTTCCTGGCAAAAAAATAAAAATTGGGTTGTTCTAATTGAACATCCACCATACTCACCTGATCTCAATCCTCCAGACTTCTTCCTATTCCCACGACTCAAACTCGACTTTAAAGGAAAGAGATTTGACGGTATTCCTAACATCCGACGAAACGTGACGAAATTTTTGAATTCCATACCAAAAGAAAACTTTTTGCAAAATTCCTAGGACATGTATAGCAGATCTCAGAGGTGCATTGTTATGGGAGGTGACTATTTTGAAGGAAAGTACGGTAACTTTCGTCAATATTTCTGATCCGTTAATGTTGCAGGACTATTCACCGAACTTTATTGACAGAGGTTGTATTTATTTTACGATAAAATTGTAATATTGGCAAGCATCACCGTCCCTTACATTATAATAGCGTTTCAATAGAAAGTTGGCGAAATATTGGTGATACAGCAAAGCTGGCTTCATTTTTGGCAACTCAGCTATGATTTTGGCGACTTGGCTACTATGTGGATGCTTTTGGAAAATACTGAAGAAACTCACGATCTATGACGTAAGCGATTTTTCGAGAAAGCGCTGGAAGGTGAGGATCCCCTTGGCAAAATCTTTCTTGGCACTCCTCTTCAGTTAAATTCACCTTTTTAAGACTCATTTTTACTAGCTCTTCCTCAACTATAAATAAGTTCATCACAGCATCATGAAAAACTTTTTTATATAAAAGAGATAACTATATCAAAGAATTTTAAAATAATTTAAAAAATAGTAAGTTAATTTTCTATAATCTGCAATTATTTTACCATGAATTAGAAAATTGTTCGTAGAATTTTGCAATCTGATAACATAAACATCAAAATCAAATTAGTTTAATCGTAATGTAAAATGTAAAAAAAGAGTACCGCTTTTGAATAAACGCATTCTTCTGAAGCTTAGCTAGAATTTAATCAGTTTTGAAACCAAAATATCTTACAGTGAAGTAAGTTTCTAAAAATGTAACATTATAATTTAATTAAAAACATCTTTTTTTTCAAGAGTGGGAGGCAATATTTAGTTACATCGTTTCTTATGAAAAACAAGTATAAAAAATTTAAAAAATACTTATATTATTTTTGTACTCGAAACGTGCGTCTTTTATTTTTAGCTATACTAACAAGCGAAATTCTTAGAATTGTCTTAGAATCAAGTGAATTCTTGGAATTCCTTATCTAAAAATAAAACCAGTATGTTCTTTCAACAATTGTTATTTTCCGGTGCATTAATTTGGAAAGTAAATTTCACTGTAATTGCAACAGAATTCTGGGTGAATATTTTTCTACTATTATCTCCTTTCTTTAAGCAAATTAAATTTTTTTAAGAAACACTGATTCATCTTAGAATTCTTCATTTTTAATATTTAAGAAACGTTTCAAGTATGCAAAAATACAAAAAACCTTCCAACTTAGCTTTATCGAAAAAATCTCTGTCCTTGAAAAAGAAGGTTGAAACATATAAGAATTTTTTTCAGAAAAGCACAAAACATATAAAAAATATTTTGTAAATAGTCTAAAGGAATTTGAGAGTTCTAATACTTAGATAACTTAAAAGTTGAATAAAGAAAACATTTAGAGGAAAATCCGGTTGGCAACGTGAGCACAATTTAAAGTTCGAAAATATTTCACAACAAAGAATATAAGTTTAAAAAAATAATGCAGTTCGGTAAATATTTTCCAAGAAAATACAACAGGGATAATACCAGGTAATCATTCTCGAATTCCGGATTTAAAAAAAATCGATTAATGTGAATTATATATGTGTATATGTTAGACATGTACATAATCTCCTCTTATAAATGCAAAATTTGATTTTTTTTTAAAGCTGTTAACAAATGAAAAAATATAAAATAAACTTTAATATATAGCGTATTTTTTGTGTGATCAAATCAATACATTAACAAACGATTTGATTTAACGATTTTTGTAACATATGCTTGTATTGACAAAGTTTTGTTTAAAATAAAATTTATAAAAAACTTAGTGATTGTAATAAAACTCATTAAAAGCTAAATATTTTTAATCTACGCGTCGATTTATTATTCTAATATGCTTCAAAAGGAAACCAAAAAGATTAACGAAATAAGAAATAAATAAAACGATATTTGTGGTAGAACTTGAAACCGCCATTTTGGTTTCCAGACGCCCAATGCATTTCTTGTTTACATTATTCCGTTTTAATGACAATGAAGATTCTTATTTATTAAACATTTTTAAGTTGTAAAACAAAATTTAAATCCTGTAGATTTTCTAATGATTTTCTGAAACGAATTCTGTTTTATTTATTCGAACGAAAAGTGCACTTGCAAAAAAAAAAAAAAAAAAATTGAAAGTTATATTTTTTCCTTCTAACTTTAGAAAGTATTTCTAAATATTTGAAAATCTACGATTAACAAACACTAAAAGCATAAGTACTTTTAAAAAAAAGGCAAAAAAAATAGAGAATCTTTATTGTAATTTGAATTGTTATTCCTTAGAATGTATTTTAAAATTAACACACAATAATCTAAATCGCAGGATTAGAAACTCCATACAACCAATATTATGATCATGGATTTAAAATGAGTGGTTTGCACTGACTTTGTTTTGCATTCTTTTTATTTCCTAAGCCAGTGGTGTGGAAAGTACGGTATACCTGGATGTTCTATACGGCTAACCACACATTTTAAAACGACAGTATTAGAATTTTAATACATTAATGTTTTTTTAAAAAATGTATTGAAAGACATATTCTCCATTTAAAAATGTTCTAATTTCAATAGATTTATTTTTTTTTGGTTATGTGGAATATAGTTGAGAGAACTTGCATGAAAACTTATTTAAAATATTTGAACTGTACAAAATGTACGTCTTTATATTTAGTCTTAAAAGTATTTATTTTATGTATTACATTTACATGGTATTTTAATTAAAACTTCAACAAAACGAAACCGAACCACGGCTTCACTCATCGCATTTGTATTAAAAAACTTTTCAAAATATACTATTTTTATTGCGTTTTATAATAGTTTATATTGGCCCACTAAACATTTTTCTCTTCTTTCTGGTCAAAAAACCATCAAAGATAAACTTTCACTATTCTAACAATGCTTGGTTAAATAAGCTGTTCCAAAGTAAACGAATCGAACAAGATTTCTTACGTAAAATTATAATTCTGAAATTAAGTTCATTATTGGTGAAAGCAGATGTTAATTGCGAGCATAGACAAATAAAAATTGAAAAGTGATTAAAGGCATCAATTTATGTGACGTCATAGTCACATCATAGTGATAACTACGTGTTGTTAGCCAATCAGTTCAAAATTTCATGCGACGTCATAGTCACACGATAAAATCAATCATGTGTTTCCAGCTAATCAGTTCATGCGCTTCGTTGTTGCCAGCTTCGATCTTTTTCAGAAGCTTTCTCATAAGAAATACGAATTATCACAGCAATAATGCACATAGGTAGACAAAATGCATTTTATTTAAAAGTACGTGCATAAATAAGATTTTTTTTTTTAATTTTAAAATCTTTGGAAGAATTTTATTTTTTATAACATTTGAACAATTTTACCCAGTTATAAAATTGAAATTTTACCAAGTTTTACAAGAACAACAAGTACATTTAGTTTGGTGACTGTTTTGATTTCAAGAACACTTGTTTGTCTTCATCATGTGACTGTAGTTACGTCATCATTAAAAAATTAATTAACCGTAATCGTTTGGTGAAGTAGTATATGAATACTCAACAAGATTAAACGTAAATAATGTTTTAATTTGCTGTTCTATTAATAAAAGATTTTGTTGGAATAAATGACGGCTTAGTTTGTTTCTTGGTGCCGTAAAATTAATTTAAAACCTAACTAAATACGTAAAAACCATCATGAATTTAGCTTATTGGTCAATACATTGGTAGCGCTAAGCCATAACCTCCTTGGTTGCTAAA
>BMAO01028547.1:0-22699 GCA_019973975.1 Trichonephila clavata | reverse complement strand
AATTCAAAATTTGAAGCCTAGAAGTTCAAAATATGTATTTCTGCTTACAACGCATCCGCAACCCATCTTAGGAGTTTATTTCCGTAACCCGTTAGCACAGCGGATCTTTACTCAACAAAAGAAGCATTGTGAAATTTTAAGTCTGTAAGTGTCTAGTATAATTAAAAAATGGAAGTTTCTGATCAATAATGCCCATGCTTCCAGGCCCACGAGAGTTAATTTCCAAAAAACACCTTGTTAATGGATCTCTGCCTAACAAAGAAACATACCTGCAAAATTTCAAGTCAATATATCTATTAGTTTGAATGATCCCACGATGAGGGAGTAACTTTTTTCTATCTATATATTTTCGCTTTTTCTGAAGTTAAATTTTAAAAAAACTTTAGTGTTAGGCACATAATGTTAATATAATGCAAAAATTTAATAAGTAAAATATAAGTTAACAAATTAATGAAACATAAAATTGAAATAAAAATACATACATACTATAAATAATTAAATGTGTAACAGAGCAAAAATACAACTTTAACCACGAAAGCCTTTTAAGATTAAATGAAGAAGAAAATTAGAATTAATTTGAAAAATATGTAACAAATAAGAGAAATTTTCTATTGTCTGGCATGATTTTTATAAAAGCTTCTTCTCCACAAAGCTATTCATTCAAAGGCAGCTATGGTATTTTTAGTTCAAGCCGGAAGAATGAGGTTGCAATCCTATTTTCAGATCATTCCAATTCCAAATTTGGCGATCTATCTCTTATTTTGGTGAAAGTGAATATTTATGGACTGCATTTTAACTACAAATCAAATAGAATCAAATTAAGAATGTCCTTTTATATTTATATGCACAGTTTAATATTCAAATAACTGGAAGCATAAATGTCGTTTTGAAGAATATTTTAACAGGAAAGTTTGAAAACCAAACCAAACACAGAAAATAATCTGCTGCAAAGAAAAAAAAAAGTGAAATGTGAGCCATTTTGATAATAGCCAACAAATTTCATTAGAACCGCCATTGTTATTCAAAACAAATAGCTAAGAATGTTTCGTTTCAGCTCTTCCGATAAGCCTCGGTAGCGCAGTAGGCAGCGCGTCAGTCTCATAATCTACTCTCTTGAGTAATCTGAAGGTCGTGAGTTCGATCCTCACCCGGGGCAGCTTTCATTTTAGCCTAATAAAAGTATTCTTTTAACTAAATAAACAAGTAATATAAAAAAATTAAGGCTAAAAAGAAAGAAAAATTTTATATTTTAGTTACGTTTTGTAAAACAGTTCCAATATAACGTTTATACGTTACGTTTTATTAAATAGTTATAAATATGAATATTCAGAATCACGATGTTAAGTGACAAAATAGAAAGCGATTTTCTTTGCAATTTTCTATTTTCCTTCCTATATATGGTGTTGGACTAATTTTCTTTATTTTGTTTTTGTTACCTTTATTCATAAACTAAATTTAATTATTTTTATAAAATAGTACAGTAAAAATTAATCCACATTCTCAGAAATCAGGTCATCTCAGGTGGGATTCGAAACCACAACCATTGGATCAGAAGTCCAACGCACTATCCATAGCGCTACAGGGTCACAACGAACGGTTTTTCTTTCTTAAATATGTTGTTGGACTATTTATTCATTTTTTTAATTTAATTATGAAAAATATTTGAAAAATGTATTAACATCAAGTGTTATCCACTACCAGTTAAAAAAAAACGTATTTGAACTTGAATGGATGAATAGAAAGTATTTTATAACGATTGAAAATTTGAACAAGATATATATACAGTCGATTCTTAATAATATGAAGTTAATGGGACCAATGGAAAACTTCGAATTATCAAGAGTTTGAATTACAAAAGGGTTGGAAAAAACTATATATATTATACAGTAAAATCTTAACAGAGAAGTTAAAAGTCCTGTATTAAAAGAATACATTTATGTATTAAAACAGCTATTAAAAGGATACATACTGTAGATAATTAATTTTTTGTTATATTTTTTTTTGTTTCATGCATTCAATCTAACTTGTCGATAGATTTTTCTAGAATAAATGAAACAATTGAAAACGTCCACATCCAATGATTTTGAGAAAAAAGTTGCATTGTTTGTTTAGTAACACTTTAGTTTTGTCGGAGCTATCGGAGTCATTTTTCCGATGTCATGAAAGGTGCTTCTTTAATAATAATAATAGTTCTCATGCTTCTATAATAATAATATTTTGCCTATATATAGCTCAGAGTTTCTGTACAAACTCTGTGTGTGTATGTGTGTGAACTAGGATTTTTAAAATATATAATTAAGAAGGGATTTATCCATATTTTAATACAACAGAGTGGAGAAATTTAAGAAAAAAAAATGCGATAATTATTTCAGTTGACGTAATCTGAATAATATAGAAATTTTCAAAAATTAGTTCAAGTCCTCTGGAGAATCTTTTCTTTATATAAGTAATATTATTATTTTAGAAGCATTTGTCATTAAAGGACGATGTTTTGAAATAGGTATATAATTCTAAGTTCAATGTTGCCAAAACTTGCATTTAATAATTTTTTATTCTAATATTCTTAAAACAATTTTATACATATATTCTATCCAAATGACACTTAATATTCTGAAAATTATCCTTTATGTGCTTTTAAAAAAAAATCATGGTTTCGAACACCTTAAGCGATTTTCAATTCGAGTTAAGAAAAAAAAAATGCATGAAAATACATAGTATTTTGTCGGACCGTTGTATTATTGCGTCTTAGCCAATAAATTTGGTCTTCGCGTTTTCGCGTTAAACTATTTCACTGTCATTAATTAAAATGAAAGTTGCGTTCTGTGCTAGTGTACATAACATAAAAAAATTACGACACACACAAACATTTTAATTTATAAATCAATTAAAGTGAATATATTTAAGAAAGCAGACAATAATTTTCTCTTTTGTTTGTCTCTTTAAAATTTCCGATATTGCTTTTTCTAAATTTTAATTATTTTAAAAAGCATTAAGAATATTTTTTCTTCAATATAAGATATTTTCATGCATTTAATGTTTCAGTGGCTGTATTAATATTGAACACACACAATGTTAATTTATTAATACAATTCTTCAAGAGGCGAAAAAATAAGAAATCCATATCGAGCAGTAAGTAAAAAGTAATTATCCAATTAATTTAATTACACAGACAAAATGATAAATATAGATACTCCCATTCAAAATTGCAACTGAGATGTCTTTTTAAACATGGAAACTAATAATACGGAGCAAAAACAAATATTTAATTAAAAGATGCTACTAATTACTGTTCTTTACGCGAATAGTCATTTGGTTATGCTACCAAATTGAATACGGAGTAGCATTAAACAATTAAATTCGGCAGATATCACATTATTAATATTATTAACCATGCACGAAATAATTCTATCGCTTTTTGTTCATTTATATTTTCTTTTAATGTATAAAAAAACAATAAATGGCACCCTCATTAGAAAACGTTGATTGATTTTTGTAAATGTTAGTAATTAACTTTTTTCCTCTTTTTAAAATGGATGTTAAACTTATTGTACAAGCAATCTTTCATTTATTTAAATGAATGGCTCGCAGAGTATTCTTTTTTCGAACTCGAGTGTCGAGTCGTAGTCTCTACTGTAACGGGTTAAATTTTCTCATATTAAATGTCCTCACGTTGGCATGACGTAAAAGGTTGGAGAGTGGGATAACAGCTCATGTGTCATTCTCGTCACTTGACCGTCGCTAAACATTACGAGGTCCTTCTCCGTTTTCTTTGATGCAGCATGAAAGTGCGCTTTAATAATATATTATAGTTTAATAAACTAAAAACACGCTGTTATAGTGATTGAACTAATAAGTAAAACAATAATTCTTAATTGTAAGAATAGAATGATTAACAAGAAAATTAATGTCATTGTGAAAAACGCTCGGATCAATTGTTATTTCTTACTAGTTCTATTCGAACTGCAGAGTTAGTGTAAAAATGTAGTACAAAGCACCCACGCTTTTATCTCAATGACATTAATTTTCTCGTTAATCCTTTTGTTCATATATTAAGAATTTTTTTTTTTACTTTTTAGATCGATTCACTATAAAAGCGAGTTTTTAGATTTTTTAAACTATAACTTATTTTTCATTTTTTAGTTCGGTCTACAATAAAAGCGTGTTTTTTTTTAAAACTATCATACATTCATTAAAGAATTCATCTTAAATGCGTCATTTTTTAGAACTGGAAAAAGACATTGGCATCCTATCAGTGCGCCGATACGGCCTGGTTTGCAAGATGTAGATCAGCCAACTGATGGAAATATGGAAGAGCAGAGTTTGAAATATTTAATGCGAAAAAGGTGTAAAATCAGTGATATTTTCAATAAAAATATCCTATTTGTATCAACCGCGAGCGTTTTCGCTTTAGGATTGCAACTTAATCTTTTAGTCACAAATTGGAAATGGGAAATCGTTAATCCTGATTATCCTGATCAGGACAATGGAATAAAGTTATTAAGTTATTGTATTGTCATCGGTCCTGGAAAAGTGAGCAAATTTTTAGTTAATATAACCTTTTAAAAGCGGGTAAAATTCGAGTTCAAAGTTTCCTTTGCATAGAAGTGAAACTATAAAAGCTTGTTGAAAATTCTAATCTTTTTTTTCAAAATGGAATGACTGCGATCGTGAGAAGATCGTGTTATGCTTAAACAAAAAGATAACTGGAACTAGCGCGTGTCAAAATTCGATAGAGTTAGGATCGTTGTGCTTACCGAGTATGCAGTTTATTATTGTTTCATGGTAACTTTACTCTCATTGGTAAGAATCCAAAGACCGTAAAGCGAATACAGAATTAATGGTTTCAGGTATGCATATTGAACTAAATACATACAAAGCACATACTTCAACACATATATTGATTGAATGCACTCTAACGAAATAGCCAAACCAAAAGTGTGACATACAGAACTACTGAAATCCAACAAACAAAATCGGATTCAATCCCAGATTTAAATTGGGAACTGTCTCAGTATCTGACTCGACGACTAATATTCTGGTTAAGTCAGCACAGAAAATTTTAAGGAAATTTTTCAATAGTTAAAACAGAGTCAAATTAAAATTTTTTTTTACATTTTTTTTTTTGTTTTTTTTTTTTCCGCACTGAATATTTAAGGTACTTTCAAAATTGTGCTAATTATTTCAACAGGAAAAAAGAGGGGCTGCATTCGAGGAAGCTGTTAAGGTATCGGCTACTTGCAACAACTTTTTTTTATAAAAAAAAGAAGTTATGATGATTAGTTTTTTTTGGGGGGGGGGCTTTTAGATTTATTTAGTACATATTAAGAAAATTATGTGAAAATTAAAAAGAGAAAAAGATACCATTTTGTACAAAAATTTTATGAACAAATTATCAAATTTTAAATTTTGATGTGTTGCTATGTTATTCATTTTTGAAATGACCTTCAGGATAAGAGATATTTTAATATTTACAAAAACTAGAGCACTTTATCACATGGTTATTATATGAAATTGCCTAAAAAACAGTGATTATATTGACATAAAGGACTGTAAAATTTGTAATAAACAGTGATTGATAAATCTGAAGGTTCAACTACTTCTACTATTATACAGAAAATATACAAAAATTTCAGTTAATTAGTTTCAAGACTTTATGAGTAAACTTTATCCCATTTGAGCATATTAAACGGGTTACAGTTCTTATAAAATGCATTTTAAAAGTATGATATCTTGTTTAAAGTAGTGAGTAAACTGCTTTTACTAAAGCACTTGTAGTTTTTGTTCTAGAGACTGGAAAATAATAAACTTAGTATTTTTATAAAGCTAATAAGATGTCTATAAAATAAAAATAAAATTTTCAATGTTTCGCAAAACTCACGATTTTAGGCAGTCGGATATCTTAAATGAATACCTCATAGTTTAATAGAAAAATGTGCTGAATTTAAATTTGGTTTACCTACCTTATTCGTCAAAAGTACGTATAAGTATAGAGTGGCAATAGACACGATATATATCACTGAAGATCATGGGAAACTGGAGATAATCATTAAAGATCTTTTTCTCATCTCTTATTCAAAGCTATGACCTGAAAGTAGTTTTGTTTCTAATTACAAAAAGTTTGCGCTTTTAACCCAAGGGGTCCAAATTTAAGGTATCCGACTACTCTAAAATTGTGAATTTTGCCAAAAGTTGACAAATTATTTTTTGATGGTTTGATTTTACAGGCCAACTTAATAGCTTTATAAAAATACCAAGTTTATAATTTTCCATTCACTAGAACAAAACTATAAGTGGTGTAGAAAAGCAGATGCTATTTTTTTAAAGCAAGATGTCATACTTTTAGACGCGTTTTACTCAAAAAAAAATTTTTTTTTTGTTGAAAATGTTCAAACGGGGACAGCTATTGCTAAAAAAAGTTTTGAAAATAATTAACTAGAATTTTTTGTGAGTGTTCTGTATATTAGTAGAAGTGTTTTAACCTTCAGTGTTTTCAATCACTGTATTATTACAAATTTTGCAGTCTCTTATGTTAATGTAATCACTGTTTTTTTTAAACAATTTTATATAACTAAGATAAAGTGCTTTAGTTTAAGTAAAAATTAAAATATCACTTATCCTGAAGATCATTTGAAGAATGAATAACATAGCTACACATCAGAAATGAAAATTTGTTCATAAACTCTTTATACAGAATGGGCCGCGTTTATGTCATTTTTTTGTAAATTTGTATCCATTTTTTTTCCATTTTAGTAATAATAATTTATTTCTCTCTTCTTAATTTTAGTATATTTTTCTTAAAATGTATTAAACAAATCTAAAAAATCACAAAAAAATCTCCATATTTCCCTTTTTAAAAAAAAAATTGTCGCAAGTAGTCGGATACCTTAAGATGCCATAGAAAAATTAGATTTTGAGACAACTCAGTTTTTCGTCATTTTATCACGATTTAAAAAACAACTAATTCCATTTCTTATACCCTGCTATGAATTTAGAAGTCTTATTCACCAAAAGTAAACTAAGATGTTTGTTAAGCGATACACCATTTAAAAGGTATAATAAGATCTAAAATAGAATTACAAAGACGCCTTATTACCTAAATTTCCCCCCTAAAGTAATAATAAAAAAAAAACGCAAACGTATAACAATCTCCGCAGCATTACATAAAAAGCGTCAATACAACCATCGAAAAAAAAATATCTTTAAACAGAAGAATCTCTAGCCATGGTATATGACTGGTTGTCCAACTAGATATCCTTTTATCCATCTCTTTCTATGGTCCAATAAAGGGAGAAATGGATTGGCCCTCTAGAAGTTAGAAAGGGGAGAAAAAAGAAAAGGGGGTTTGTGAGGTACCCATTGAATTTCGTGTGAGAAATAAGGGGCAGGGAACTGTCGCGAACTCTCCCTCTCGATATCCATTTGGGGCTTTTGGAAGTGTCAAGAGAGTTGAAAAGCTTAAGCTGTGTTGATGCATGTACAGAGGGATGAAAGACAGACGTGGAGCAAAAGAAAAAGAGAGTAGGGATTGTGGAGAAATGTGGTGTGAAAGGTTGGAAATCAGAGGCGGGATGAGGCAGGAAAACCATCTGGCAGGAGTGACTGATTGGTTGATCCGGTAATGCGAATTGATTTCCCAAATATTGACTGCATACGGATAAGAAATAAAAGTTTGTACATTTCTGTACGGTAATGAGATTAACTGGCTCCATAGAAACTTCACGTTAAAGCAGACACATGTTATATACAAAAAAAGGTGTTCATTTTTGAAACTTTTCTTTTGTTTTTAATTACAACAAAAAATATTTTTTTAAAAAATCAATTCCTACCTAGATTAACAAAATAAAATTATTTTAGTTACTTTTTATTAAATAATTAGAATTAATATAAAAAGTATATACGTATGACAGAGTCACAATATTAAGTAACAAAACACCTTTTAAATTAAGCCGTGGGTAGCCTAGTGGTTAGAGCATCGGACTCCGGACCGGAGGGCCTCGGTTCGATGCCGATGCCACTAAATACCACCGAGTATAGACGGAGTACGTGCTCGTTAAATCAGTGGGTCCGAAAGTTTGTGGGCGTCGCAGCAGAAACCACGAGTGCAGGGAGCTGGAGAATATTTCCCTCCCCTTCAGCTCCATGCCAAAATTGTGGAGGGGAGATAGGTGGTGTCGCCATCTATCGTTAAGAAGTCCAACCTGTCTCACTGGCAATGGCAACTTTCATTCCTTCCCTGCGGGAAGGACACGACAACAACAACAAATTAACGTAATAAACTTTTTAACCACAATAAATTTGTAATTATATTTTTAACAAAAGGTGAAAAAATAGGTAAGAATTTATTTTAAAACCAGGGTGTAAAAGGAATGCAGACGTCTTAGAAGCATTTGATTAGTCATATTAAGTTATATCTTCATCACAAATTTACCAAAAGCTGTTTTATGGTGCTGCCATTTAGAGGAATAATATCGACTGAAATATATCTCTTAAGCTATAATTAATTAATTAAATTAATTAATTAATATTTGAAAAAAACTGTATTAACATCAAGTGTCATCCATTTCAAGTTTTAAATAAATGTATTTGAACTTGAGTGGACGAATAAAAGGTATTTTATCAATGGCTGAAAATTTAAACAAGCTATGTATTTTCATAAATATAGGAAGTGTGAATTAGTAGTAGGAATTGCAAAATAAATAAATCATAAAAAAAATATTTTGTTATCCATATCAGATAATTCTGTTTTTTTTATTAGAAAAGCTCATTAATTGTAATTAATTACTTAGTACGTATAAAATGACATATTTGCCATTTTAATTGGCCGAGGAAGCTTAGAAGCTATAGTCACGAATTCTGGCTGGAGTGTCGCGGGTTGAGTCCTGGCAGCACTGAAGACCCGCCGAGTAGAGAGAATCAAGCATGTTAAATCTATCAAAGTCAGGTCTCATTGGCATGCTGTGGTAGTTAGGAGAGAGGGGTGCCCATTCAGATATCTTCCTCGTCACCTGAGGGTGTGTCAGCTCAGGGTCATCGTCATCACGTGACCAAGATACAAAATTACAAGTTACGTCACAAAATAGCATTCACGTTGTAATAACCTCCTGTCTACCTTGTGACCCAGCGAAAGGTGTGGAGGAAGGAAGGATGAATCGACATGATAATTTCAAATTATTTATTCAACGTTAAATTAACTCAAAACAATTCAACGAATGACAATAAATAGGATGTTTCCTATCAGTCAACAGAGGGAGGAGACGAGAGTCGTGTTTTTGGAGATACATCGAATAAATTAACCATTTTATAATAATCTAAATTCTACCTCAATATGGCTTTACACGGTAGATATATAACTAATTGCCACTTAAACCTCCTTAATACTTTAAATATCAAACATAATATGAAGGTGATTAATACCTGAACTGTAGGCAGTCTTCTTATCAATTAAGGCTTAATCCTTCAATTTCTTTGTCAATATCACCTTCCTGTCTTTAATCTCTCACACGGATTTTCTAACCTTTTACGGTATTCTTCTCCTTGTATCTCATTTGTCACCTTTAGTTAACTAACTTTCTAACTCACTAACTAACCTTTTTAACTCACGAACCTGAACTATATATAATAAAATTAATTTGCATATCACGTGTCTTCTTCTTAGGAGAAGTTGATATTTTTAATAGCCCGAAAGATTTCGCAAGAGGGTTAGTGAAAGGACGCGTATAGATCCATCACCACGTTGCTTTTTGTGTAACGTTAACACTCACTAGCCATTTGAAATGTCTTGGTGATCATTTGTAAAATATTTGCGACACAGTATGATTGATTTAGTTATTAAAAAACCGCAACATGATTACTTACGGTTAAAATGTAGTTTTTAATTGAGCCACATATGATCTAAATAAATATCAAATTTTCCAAAGCGTTTCATTAAGGGATCAGTTTTCAAAAAAAAAAAGTTTGTAACAATGGTAGAACTGGGGGTTCCACTTCAACCAAATTGGCACTTTGAGATAGTACAACTCCCCTTCATAAATGAACGTCACTATTTAATACCATATAAATAGTCATGAAGATAGAGAATAGTTGTTATGTGGGCAATACAACCACGCTAGTGAGTTCCTGAATTATAGTCACTGATAGAAGATATTAGAGCATAGGTTCTCAACGGGGCGTTAACACCCCTTGTGGGCGTTTGAGGCTTTCAGGGGGGCAGTAAAAGACTCAGAGAAAATTAAGAGGTGTTGAAATGGCACGGAGGGGCTTGGGAAGATTAACCAAATATAGTCTAAGAAACACTGAAAAAACACGCTGATTATGTACTAACAAAAATAAACTTTAATATTGCTTACCTTATGTTGATTATATGTATTTAAATCATTTCTAGTGTTGTCTTTGTCTGTGAGCAGGAGGATAAATGTTTCGTCCACTGCATTTAATTATGTATATTATCCAATAAACATAATTAAATATATTAACCAGGAATCAACGTGCGATTCTTTAAAGTCTGAATTTGTCAATTTATATTTCTTTTGAAAGCAATAGTTTATTATGAATTACTTCGTATCATCAAAACCCCGGCCTGTCTTTATAACAAGTAAGCTAAAACTTTTATTCCACTCATAAGTGAAGACATTCAGTAACTTTTCAAGGCCAACAATATTCTATGACTAAAATATATAATATTTCACATTTAAATATATTTGTGGCAATAGCTATTTCAGATTCGCAAGTAAAAAAATCGGAGCTTAAAAAAATTAAAAAATATATTCCATTAGTAATTGAATGTTTTTTAAAAATTTAACTCTTGTATTCGCCATGTATTATATACACTCTTATTTCTCTAGAATGGGAGGGGCCGGTATCGAAATATTCACTAGAAAGGGGGAGGGGTATTGAAATATTCACAAGAAAAGGGGGCCCCAGTTCAAAAAAGGTTGGGAACCTATGTATTAGAGGATTCCTCTTGGCTTTCAGAGGCTGCATTTCATTAAAGATAAGCACTCATTATTTCATACTGGTTAAATTATCTTGTGAATACATTGTGCAATCAGGTGTTATGCGAGATCTCTACCTCAACCAACAAAATGAGGAGTTATCGCGACATGTTGCTCTTATATAATGAAGAATGATTGCAGCTATAGCAGCGCCACCAAACATGAATATAAAAGGAGGTGTGAGATGTTCACCGCATACGATATGCAATAATGAAATCCGTTCGAGGTAAAGGAAATGGATCAAAAGTAAAATCGAGCAATTCTTGGATGCATCCATATCGGAAAATGCGCAGTAGTATGGTTTCTGATTGCAGAAAGTGAGCTGGATGTGGGATGTATCAGCAAACGGGGGCAGTCTATGACGAACACTGCTTAGTTCGAATAATTGGTGCTAAAGTTTATGTGAAGGGTGGCAAACAGTATCAGATTTCCATGACAATGCCGGTCAAAACGTCTCCCTTGAAACGCAGACTACCTAAAAAATTCTGTTGAAAAGTGTTAGAACACCTGCCGTATAGTCCAGAATTGTCTCCTTGAAATCTTTCACACTTCTTCTCATGAAAGAAGATTCCAACATTACGTTTTCATTCGCTTGACTAGGTGAAGGAAGCTATGCAGGTTCAAAATCGAGAATCATCCACGATCTTTCTACAGTCGAGGCATAGGCCAACTGTTGAAACGATGGGACCTGTGTTATAACTCCCATGGCAATTTATTTTGATTTCCAGTAAATATATTCCTTTTATTCAAGTTGTCCACTTTTCATTTGGGCAACCCATGAACTTAATAAAGTTTGACTTCTAGTTTTTGGCAAACAAATTC
The DNA here is from genome assembly GCA_019973975.1 of Trichonephila clavata. NCBI lineage: Eukaryota > Metazoa > Arthropoda > Arachnida > Araneae > Nephilidae > Trichonephila > Trichonephila clavata. The sequence goes on along the minus strand of BMAO01028547.1, from coordinate 10,886 downwards.
CTTCAGAAACCTGTCACAATTCGACATTCTCATATCATTTGCATTTAGTTCAACTTCATCAACGGGTGAAGCGTAATGTAAATAAACGTACCGTGCAATACTATTTACACATGTATCCACAATCTATGTGCAAAAGATGATTCTACTAATATAAATTCATAAAATAGATGAAGGAATTTGTTAGCTAAATTTTCTACCGAAACCAGTTGTATGAGTGCCAATTTAAACGAGGGATTACATTACATGTGAAATTAAGAAATTACTAGCTAGAAATATCGGAAATCCTTTTGGCTTTTGGGGGCATGCGAAAAATGTGATTTAAATTAAAATATTTTAATTTAACTTTTATAAAAGAGAAGTAACTTTTTTAGCGCGTTTTTCACGTAGTGTAAAAAAGCGCTATTAGACGCAAATTCGTCTTCTTTTCCTCGTCTTCGTTACATATTTTGTCGTACCTTTTTCTCAGCCAATAATTAACCGATTGACTCGGGTTTCGCATTTGGTCGCATTTGTCCTAGATGAGCCGAATCATATTAAATTTTAAATTAAATTAAATTATTTTTTTTTTAAAGTATAGTACACTACTTTCTGTTAGTAAGAAGTTCATTAGTTGCATTATTGTAAAATACAACATGTGAAAACGCGCTAAAATTACTTGCCATGCGAATGATTGAATGTTTTTACATGTTTGTGCTCATAACAGAACATTCAAAATCGCTATTCCGAAATAAAAATCAATGCTTGCTGTGTTGCATAAACTAAATTTTATGGTTCTCATGACTGCTCTTCGAGCTTTTTTAATACATAAAAAATATTCTAGAGATAGAAGTAGAATACGTTTTAATAGAATATATGAATAAAAATAAATGAATATTACTTGTAAAAAATTCTGAGATTAAAACTTTTTTATGCTAATTTTCCCAACACAAATTAAATGTTAAGAATTGAAACTTAAAATTATAATAGTTTAATAAGGAAATAATTTCAATATGAGAAATAATTTAATATAATCGTGGAATACTTTTCAAATACAAGTACTGAAGAAAAACTAATTTTTGAAGGAGTTGTCGATTCAAAAGCAGATATCTATATAGAAACATCTTTCAAAATTTCATGATTTAGCTTTTCAATAAAAATAAAAATACCGGATATAATATTTTTTAAGACTTTCACTGATTTTAAACACTTTTCTGAAATGTGTGATATAGAATGCGCTAGTTTAAAGTTTTTTCTTGTAATAGGGAATGCTTGCGTGCACGTGTGTTCACTAAAAGAAACAAAAATACACAAGCCCGTTAACCCAGTCGATATGTTTAATAATTTTGAAACACTGCCAGATAACGGAGAGAGATATCTGAATTGACTCTGAGATATCTAAAATCTGTACAACCATGTGACATCTGTATCTGAAGTTTGATTTTTTAAAAATTTAACAGCATCAGCCTTTCTAGAAGATGGGTGTAGTGGAATTAAGATTCCAACATAAAATTGGACAAGTAACGCAGCCGGTCAGGAGCTCGATAATATGACTACTTCGTAACTAGGGCATGTATATCTTTTGTATCTCATAAAATTTATGCCTGTTGCCACATGACAATAAACAAATGCCGTTCCACGTGCGTTACTTAAATTCATAAATATAACGTGGCCATTGGTAATGATAAACTAAAAGGGCGTGTCGAGTGACAAGGATAAATATCATAATTTGGCGAGTGTGAATAAGATTTTAATTCTGATTATTTTAGATCATTAAACTTCTATTTGATGACATTGACGAGGAGTCCTTTGAAATGGTATATCCGATTTATTGCACATGAAGAGGCTCACAAACATAAATGGACAGCACCACAAAGAAAACACACTACACGGAAATACACACACGCCAGCTGCAGCCATTACATTATGAAAGACAAAGGGAAAAAAACGGAATATCCAGAAATCTCGGTGTCACACTATGATCTGGGTTGGTGTAAATATATAGCTCAAAAGATTCCCGTTAGGCGGGTAGCTAGTTATAATTTAAATGCGGGTCCTGAGGAACGGACCATCCATTGTTAAAAGGTTATTAAAGATTAAATTAAATGGAATTACACAAACATATAATATGTAACGGTAACTGGTGGTCATGTATTTTTTGTATTGTTGATAAACGGTTTCAGGAAACATCTTCAGAATTTAATGTTCATCTTTTTTATTTATGATCACACGCACATATACACATTGATGTATAGCAGCATTTGGACTACATAATTAATAGGGACAAACACACATAGACACAAACGACAAAGCAAAAAGCAGGCAGCTACGCTTACATGTTAAAGACAAACAGACAAAAAAGCGAGGAACTAAGAACTCTCACTTTTTATACTGGGCGGTGAAGATAGTGCGACTTTTCTAACAGTAGCTATGATTGGTCAGAATCTAGCGCCCGTTAGTTTCTGACGTCATCTTACAATTCGATTACAATTAAAATCTCGACCATACGAGCAGCACAATTAAAATAATTAAACGCGAGTTCTGAAGGAATGGACCAAATAATTAAAGTTACTAAATATGATATTAGAGGGAATTATTCCATGAAATTCTTTTATTCCATGAAATAACTAGGTATTTTATGAGGTAACTAGACAAGTCAGTTATTCCATTAAATAACTAGTTATTCTGTGAAATAACTAATGACAAACCGTTGAAGAGTAAATAATAAAAAAAATTGAAAGTTATTTTATAAATTAATTGATCACAAATAGCTAAAACCTTTCGAAAAATACATTTTATACCTGTTGCGGAGCGGATTATTAATTGATAAATAATAAGGAAAAAAACAGATGATATAATTTATTATTGCTCATAATGCTAACATTAGTTAAACAGAAAAAAAGAAGAATATGTTTTGCGTCTATTATTGGTACAGTTAACTTTTTTACTTCTTGAACTTCAAGCATATAATGTTGGAGTAACCAATAGTCACGTGGTACTTTTATCTGTACTGTTTTGGTACTTTTTACTTCTGCTATCAAAGTTAATAATTTTTCACGAGTAAGTGCAGCACTGTTTTCCTTTGTCACACGCTTATTTAATAAAGATTCAAATTTCTCTTGAATTAAATCTTTCTTATTTACAGGTTGGTTCCCATGTTCCTGAAAAAATCATTGTTTGAAAACAGGTTGCAAAAATATTTGTTAATAACTCAAAATGTACCAAAATCACAATGAAATGTATACACACCCACACACGTCATTGTAAAGCAGCTAGAATCGGTTCAAAGAACTTTCGGGTGCTGTATTTTACATTTTAATCATCAAGTAATCGTGAGCATTACGTCGATCGTGATCGAACGGTGCACCGCTAAGGCATTTTGGGGAGACCGTCAAAAATTTTTTACCAGTTAGTAATTATATACGGATAATTCAAGATTGGTTAACAGTACGCAAACTAAGCCTTCTACTGACTATAACAACAAATACTAACTTTAGATAAAAATGTTTTATTTTTTAATGTCTTTTGAATTGCTTCATAATAAATGTATCATTTGATATAATTATATTTGGGGCAATTATTATTGTTTATATCTTGCGTTTTGCTTTATAAACGCGGTTTTAAAAGTGTTGTTCTTTTATTTTAGTTCTGTAGGTAAGTACATATTCTGTATTTAATATTAAGTAATAATAATAACCTTTTCCTCACCTCACCTCACCTACGACATTGGGCAGTAGCGTGCACAAGAATTTTAAAAGGGAAGAGGATCGAGGGTTGAAGGTCTACCATTCTCGTATCATATACCCCAATACGCAGCCAAATATATTTTTTTGATTTTGACGATTGTTGGGAACAAAAAACAGTCAAAAATAAATTACTGAATAAATAATGAACATTGATAAATAAAAAATGATTAATATAAAATGCTTAATTTCATATTTTACACATTATATACATGGGACTATAATGAATCGGAAAAAAATGAAGGAGACCGGACCCATGAACCCCTCCCCCGCCCTTGTATGCTTCACTGACACTGGGTGGACCGCAACTTCTTGAAAAAATTAGAAGTAACCCGCATCCTGGAAAAGTCTGCACACCTCTGTTCTATAGAATACCTAGTTAAATCGTAGAGTTCAATAATTTTATATAATTTAATTGACTTGTTCATGTTTAATTGACTTGTTAATTGTTTTTTTAATGGGGCTGCGCATTGGTATTTTAAACCTTTGCAGACCTAGTACATTCCCCAGGAGCTGGTACCACTTTTTAGCGCTGAACCATATAGGCGATACCAATTACAGCAAGCAATTTTGACGCCCAGTTTCCTCCACAGAGGGAGGCACCTGAGCTCTTGGCGATGCGAACTTTGCACTAGGATTTAATTTTGCCGAGAGCATCCAAGCCAAACAGACACTCTAAGATCTTTCACATGCCGTATAATCATATGGCAAGGATGCAGTCGATTTTCTGGATCAAGAAAATCCACCGACCTGGGCCGGGATCGAACCCGCAACCTTGGGTGTAGAAGGCCAGCGACAAACCAACCACGCCACCCAGCCGGCTGTGTTGTTAATTGTTATTTCATGAAATACCGTGTTATTCTATGAAGTAACAGATTTCACACATACTTTAACACACACACACATACATAGGAATGTATATGACAGCTCGAGAAATCATAATAGTTTTCCCCGCTAGATACATTTTTTTGGTTTGTCATGGTTCCATGTTCTTGGTTCTTCCGGTCTGATCTTAGGATGCTTGGATTTATTAGTCTTCTTTTTGAATATTTTTTTTTACTGCTATATATATTATATATATATATATATATATGCAAACTTAAATAATAATGTATGTATCTATATGTGCACATGTTTTTTTATGCATATATATACACACACACATACATACATGCATATGTTCTCATCTACTTCCCATATTTTGTGTTTCAAAACCATTTCGGAATTTGGAAGAGTTGAATCTCAAGAAAGCTACTGAAATCTGCTGAAATCATAAATATTCTTTTGAAAAACATTTTTGACATTTTAGTCACTTTTCAAGATTTTCATATAGCCTAGTCTATTTTGACAAATAAATAAGCATTTTATGCTCCCAACAGAAATGTTCCAAACAATACAAATTCAAACATAACGAGCTCCACATTTTCAAACCAATTCTTAAAGCCCACTCTATCGAGTCCGCAACGGAATAAATCTTTTACGGCTGTAATCTCTCCTAACAAAAATGAAAAAAAAAAAAAAAAATCCAGTTCTCTCAGAATGTGCCATAAACGACACCTCAGAAATCCGGGTCTCTACAGACCCGAACCGATTCAACGATAAGAACAAAAGAGGGCTCTCCTGTTTTCCCCCAAAGGGAGGTTTTCATTGGCGATCTTTTGCAGCGAAGGGAGCAAATGGAAAAGACCTGCACAGCGATGCGAGATCGGATTTTATTGTGAAGCGAGAAGTGAGAGGAGGATTATACGAGAGAGGGAAGAATATTGGATTTTGCCCTATCGACACTGATGCAGCAGTTGAAAGATTCTGGTTCGGAGCGCAGTGGAAGGGATTTGGCCTGTGTAAAATGAGTTCCCATTCGATTTTTATTTCTGGATTTTATCAGGGGTGGAAGTTTATTTAGGACACGAAGTGGACATTCGTGTCAGATATTGGGATTTTTTGAGTCAGCAAAAATATCGTAGTGCGGGTTATATTGTTTTGGTAAGAAGAGTTGGATTGGGAAATGCTAATAGACGAGCCCTCTTTTTTTACAATTTTAACCCTTTAACTGTCAAGTTATTTTGATGATTTTGGTACGTAAAAGTTTGCCATTATGCAAAAACTAAGAAATGGAGCCTTAATAAACTTCTCCCGATACGTATTCGGGTATAAACAATAAGATGCAGTAAAAAAAAAAACTACCCGTATAATAATATGGTGTGATTTTTGAAACCCTAATGTCGTGCCCGAGATAATCTCGGGCAAAATAATTAATAGGTAAATGAGTGCTTGATATTTCTATACATAATTTTTTTACCACTATTATTTGTTTTATATAGGGTGAGTTTCTAAATTCTTCTTCTTCGATGGCCCGACAGCCCTGGGTGGTCCTGGACTTCTCCAGAAGTTTTCTCCAGGCATCTCTACTTCTGGCAACTGCTTTCCAATTTCAGACCTTTAAAATATTTAGGTCTTTTTTGACGCAATCAATACATCTTAACGGGGGTCTACCCCAAAGGTCTATTTCACATGGGCTTTGAGAGAAAGATTTTCTTGCAGAAATGATTTTCACTCATTCTAGCCAGATGACCAGCCCATTTAAGTTTCTGTAATTTGACAAATTTTACAATATAAGGTTGTTTGTAATTTTTGTAGAGTTCTAAGTTAGATAGATCTTCTTCATCATGATCCATTCACGTGAATCACACCAATAATGCAGCATAAGAACTTTTTCTCGAAAATTCCCAAAGCTTTTCTCTTCATCACGTAAAGTCAATGGCAGAATGTCTGATGCGTAAGTCAGGACAAATCTTGTAAGAGTTTTGTAAAGAAGAAATTTAGTTCTTATTTGAGAAAACTGAATTTTAAATCTCTTCAAGTCATAAAACATCTATTTGCAACAATGATTCTTTATAAATTTCTGGGACCAGCTTTCATTTGTATTATTTATCTCAGTTCCCAAATAAGTAACACTGTTAACTTTTTCAAAATTTATAATTGCTAATTTCTATGTGACTAAGTTGTAAATTGGATTTTAAACAAGGTAAATATTTGGTTTTACTCCCATTTAGAGTTTCTAAATTGTGGTACTCAAATTTATGTATGTTGGACTAAGCATTAAAAAATGGTATATTTCAGTTTAGATAAATAAACTTTTCTACGTTTTAATTTACACCTTAGTTTTTAGAACTAATAGATATATATTATTCTAATCGTATATTCTACAAAATTTCCTTTTGTCTTACTTAAATCATTTATTATTTTAAATTATTTACTAAAATACGATTTTAATAAGCATACGTTGGGTTTTTTTTGCGCCATAGAGCACAATAATGATAGAAAATTCCAGTAAGAAAATTAACTTTAGAAGCTACATAAAGGTTGCTGGCGATGTATTTCGCAATTTTGTAACACGGACAATTGATAAAGAAGACATTTAAGATGGTGGTCTTACAGTTCAACATAAATAACAACTGCCATGAAACACAAGATCGTGAGGATTTGACAACTGCGTCCGTATGCAGTAAATAGTTCTTTAAATTATTTATTTAATAAATGGACACAATTTTAGCCCAAACAATTCCTTTAAACTCTGAAACTGTCTTCATAAATTCAAAAACTGCATTTGAATCACAAAAAGTATTCATATGAAATGAAATAAATCTTTGCAGCATAAAAACAATGCTGTTGATTATTTACAAGTTTAAGCGCAATTTTTAAAGCCTCTCGCGTTAATTTTTTTAAAAAAAATATTCCGTTTTCCAAATAATTTTAGAAAGATTTTTGTTATAAAAATATTTTCACTTTGTGACATCGCAAGAGTAATAAAACTGCTTAATATAAGATTCGCATTAAGAAAGCTCAACATTTTCAGCATTCGAAAGACATGAACTAAAGTCTTGTATAACTGTCACGTATGCATTTTGTTTCAAATTCTTTAGTGAAGAAGTAGATATAATATCCAGCACTGTATGATTGCTGAAATATTTTAGTGAATCCTTTTTCAGTAGTTAAAATATAAATTAAAGAATTTAATTGTGAATAATTAACATAACTTAAGATAAGATGATTTCAATAGCAAAAACATTTTTTAGACATTGACAAAAAAAGTCTTAGATAAGCATGTTCCTCAAAATAAATGCTGTTCAATGGTTTATTAGTGTCACAGAAGGTAAAATAGAAGAAATGCAAAGCGTAATTAGCTATGATATCAAAATAATTAAGCTTCAAACTAAGCCGCGAAGAAAGCCAATTAAGGAGAAAAAAAGAAATTTATTGAACAAATATGGCATCCTCACATAGGGCTAAATTCTTATGACATCAAAATAATGATAACCACGATCATGTTTTTTCAGCCAATCAGACGTTACACGATAAATGCAATGAAGTGTTTCCAGCCAATCAGTTCATAAGCTTCGCTATTGCCAACTTTTGCTTTTTGCAGAAACTTTTACGCATGTTTTAACAATAACACACAGAGGTAAGCAAAATGCACATCATTTGACATTACATATATACTTTAATATCTTTTTAAAAAATTTTAACACTTTTTGAAGAATTTTATTATTTAACATCTCTACCTAATTACCAAATTTGAAATTAAATCTTAATTTTAAAAAAAGAATAATAAGTACAAGTCTAATGTTAGTTTTGAATCCATTAGAGCCCACGTAATTGCATTTATCATGTGACCGTCATGAGTTTTGTCCTTTCTCTCTTATAATTTCGAATAACAAAGACCTTGTCATTAGTAATTTCTTAGATTCCTAATTATGTAAGTTCAAAAAATTTTTTTGTGAATTTTACTTTAGTGAATTTTTTTAGAAATAGCTTTCATTTATAACACGGTTTTTTAATTGGCCAATCGTCTTCCTTTAGGAAGGACAGTCCTTCTTTCACAGATTCTGCAATTCCTCAAAAAGTGTCCTCCAACTCTCGTCCTCTTTTTCAATATTTTAAAACTAATCTATTAATCTCTACTTAGAGATGCCAAGCCAATCTGTTACATGTCTGTTGGAAGAAATTAGAACACTGGATGTAAATATTTAAAATCTGATAAATTGGAACAATGGGAAAATCAAGATGTTGAAATTGATAAAAGATTTAACCATTTTAAAATGAACACAGTCTATATGAAAATGTAGTTATTCTTGTTAAATTTACGTTGTGTTGCCCAGGAACTATACAGCAGTTAAAAGAGTTTTTTTTCCAATTGATAATGATTTTTGGACAAGTGATAAAATCAAGATTGAATGTTAATACTTTAGCTGCAGCAATAAGAAGGGTACTTCTTGTTTCGAAATTTCGATACATTAGAAAGTAATATATATATAGAAAAAAAATATCATTCAATGGAAAAATATCTTTTTAAGTAAATAATTAAAAGGTTTCTAAGAGTGATTAGTTTATTTTTGTTTAAGTTAATCAAATAAATATTCATAAATTTACGTCGTAATTTTTTAAAAATTTTGGTCCTTCTTTCATGGTAAAAAAACTGGTCACCTTAATATAAACAAAATTATCTAAACGCATAACACGCGCATAAAATTTCTGTTTTACATATTTACATTTCATAGTCTTGATTTGAAAATAAATTATGTTTGCTACGTAATAGATTTCTTGATTTTTTATGTTTAAACTAAAAGAATTCCTTCATTAATTAGTATGAGTGCATAATCAGATATGCGTAATTCATTTCCAGTTATTATTATTTATTCTTTGGGATAACTCATGACGCAGAGCAAATAAATAAAGTTTCTAAGGTTCTGCATCAGAATAAAAAATATATTTGCCTTTCAATAGAAATAATTTCCTTTCCTTCTGTATGTCTATTTCTGACTGTTTTTCTTCCCTTAAAATGAATTTTACACACAAACATTATATTTTTCTTTCAAACTCTATTCCATGCAATGGCCATTCTATTTCGGTTCGAAAGAGTTCCAAAACCAAACAAAAATAAATTAGAATCCTGTCACTCGAGATGACACACAAACCGGGAGCCATCTGTGTTTTCGCTCGCCAAGTGAGGAGGAAAACAAAGTGTTTTAAAACCGTCAGATTAAAAATGGGAAATACACAGAACCAAGAAAAAACAAAACCTCAAACAAAGTCACCACATATTGAATTCTTTCTTCATTTCCACATCTTTTATTTTCGCGGCTTCCACTCGAGTTGATGGGACCGACAGGATTTGTCTCCATCGATATATACCGTACTGGTGCTTACACAATATTGAATTTTTTTCCCCTTCCAGAACATTCAGCCATGGTCTGACTAAATGAGTATTTCCTCTCTTCTCATCAGTATTTTGCAAGGATGGGTTGGCAACGATGGTGAATTTGGAAGAGAATATTATTTTCCTGCAATGTTATAGAGAATAGAAGTGATGATGCGTGTTTCCGATATATTGAAATTGTTTGAAATTCCAATATTCTCTGGCAAAGTGCAGTTTGTGTTTGTCACTGAATTTGATTGAAACGCCAAGTAGTATATATTTAAATATCTTTTATTGAAAGAGTTACGAAGTTCACGTAAGGATAGTTGACAGATGATTGATGCGGCAAGCATTGAAACATTATTAGCCATTTTTGTTATTCTTATTTAAACTCAAAACAGACTTAATCAGGTATTATTATTATTGGTAAGGAGCGAGTATATATATTGTAGTAAACGTTTCTGTCTATCTATTTTAGTGATGGGTGATTGTCCTCTAACCACAGCCAATATGTTTTATAGTTTTGATTATTTCAGATTTCTTCTCCATACTTTAGAATCTAAAAATATAAGCGAAACTTATGAAACATTTTTAGTTGAACAGGACGGCCGTCACTTAATTATTAATATTTCATTACCCTACATGCCTCCAACCTTTCCATCGTAAATCGACATGTCATGTATCGTGGTAAGTCTAAAACAGGTCCCGTTGACTTCTCTAGAAAAGGAAACATACATTATTGTCGACTTAGAAATGATGGACCCGAATTTAAAAAGAATCTTACGAGGGCTGTTTTTTAAGTAAGGTCCGTTTTTGTTTTAAAACAATAACGATAATATTTAGTTTCAAAAAACCTTTCTTTTAGGATTGTGCATACTTTTGCCTATTTTTCCACATAGTTGCCGATTTTACTTGTCATACCTTAAAACTACGTTTTGAAAACCCTCTTCAAAGCATACGAACCATTGATA
>BMAO01028546.1:238129-257800 GCA_019973975.1 Trichonephila clavata | reverse complement strand
TTTCATTTATTTTCATCCAAATAAACACAACACTATAGTCACAATAAAGGTGTTTTATAAACCAGAAGATCAATATGTTGCGAATACTTGACTCAGAGCTTCTGTCTTTTTTTAAAAATATCAATTTAATAAGATTTTTTAAATGGTCATAAGAGTATAGCCTTCTGCACAATGTTATAAGATGAATCCAATTTAAACAATGTAGACCAATTATTAATATAATACAAATATACATTAAATATTAGTATTTAAGTAGATTGAATTTTTACATGCTATGTTCCAAACTGAAAATTAAAAAAACATTCTTGAAATAGATTAAGTTCAATTTACTAAACTCTAATTTTGCTCATTTTCCATAAGTTTACCAATAAGCTAAAAATTTACTTAAAACTTACAAGAAATTAGTCTCTTAAAAGATTACTAATTGAAAACAAAAACTTATTTTGTAGGCTTGCCTTTTTCAAGACATGCAAGCCATTTTAAAGTTCAATATGAAAATAAAATTATTCCAATGTAGCAAAGGAATACTTAAATTTTTATTTGCCTATAAGCAAGTGCCCAAAAAAATCAAACAATTTGACTTATTATGAATCAAGTAAATTTCATTACAATATGTGACTACCCAAAATTCGCAGTTTTGGTGAAAATTACTTTTGTGTTTTTAAAGCCTATACATTTCAGATTCCAAAAAACACTCTGATTTTTGTTTCTACGATATTTAGAAGAAAAGTTATAGCATAATTAGTAAACTGGAATTGGAGTTAACAAAACCAGATGCTGATCCCTACACAAAATATTTTTAAGATATTGAATTTAAATTTTCAGAATATGTTTTATTTAGTTCTATCTGTGTTATGAATCGAAATCTAATCTCTGTATACATACAGTGGACCCAAAATGTGTTCGTACACTTGCAATTTCCTATAAAATTTATTGTTTTCAACTAATAAAAATCATTATTTAGGATTTGTAATTTTTTTATATCTGCAACTTGTCTTTGGTGGAATGACATAATTATTTTTTTAAAAATAGTATAACTATTATTTTTAAGAATAAATAATCAAAAAGCTACTGAAAAATTATGCCACAAAAGTCTTCATACACTTAACAAAAACCCCAACATAGCTTTAAATATTGTATTTCTTTCTTAATTTAGAACTTAGTAGGATATCTTTTAGTGTCCACAACAACTTTTAAACGTCTTGGTATAAGATTTAATCAGTTTTTTGTAATGTCTGCATCGATTTACCTCCATGCTTCTGTGATTATTGTTTTTATTTCCCACTGTGTGTTTATATGTCATGTTATCTTTTTATTTTAAATCTAGTTCTCCCCAAATATGCTCTGCGGGGCTAAATAAATTGATTGAGGAGGTGTTTTCAAAATTTTGGGTAAAGTTATAGAGACACCAGCGGTGTACATTGAGAGCAGTTTGCTTGGTGTCATTATCCTGTTAAAAAATGAAGTCATCTGAAATATCCAAATTTTGAGAGAATAATTTAAAATTTCTCTTTAAAATATTTAAATAGAGCTCACAGGCTATGACAACTTTCATTCCTTCCCTTCGGGAAGGACACGACAACAACAACAAATAGAGCTCATGATTTTTAATACCCATCAAAGAATACCAAACTACCTAATCCTGAAGCCTATTTACACCCCCTGCAAGAACACCTCTGTGTTGAAGAATGGAGGTGGATGAGCTCTTGTTCCATATAAATTCACGGGATTAAATGTTTTATTTTTTCCTTTAAAACTATTATATGCCCATCAGAACCAAAAATGTTGAATTTTCTGTCATCCCAATCACTTTCCTGTCAATTTTGAATTTTCTGAAATTTAGTCACAAGAATTTATTTGATTGAATGAACCGTGGAAGTGCTATTGCGTGGGGGTGTAAATCAGCCACAGAATTAGGTAATTTGGTACTTTTTGATGGTATTGAGAATCATGAGCTCTAGTCAAATATTTTAAAGAAATATTTTAAATTGTCTGTCCAAAATTTGATATTGAACACTACTTCATTTTTTAACAGGATAATGACGTCAAGCGAACTGAACTCAATGTACACCACTGGTGTCTATATAACTGTCCCAAATTTTGAAAACACCTCCTCAATCAATTTATTTAGCCCCGCAGAGCATATTTGGGGAGAACTAGATTTAAAATAAAAAGATAACATGACATATAAACACATAATGGGAAGTAAAAACAATAATCACAGAAGCATGGAGGTAAATCGATGCAGAAATTACAAGAAACTGATTCAATCTATACCAAGACGTTTAAAAGTTGTTGTGGACACTAAAAGATATCCTTCTAAGTTCTAAATTAAGAAAGAAATACAATATTTAAAGCTATGTTGAGATTTTTGTTGAGTGTGCGAAGACTTTTGTGGCATAATATTTCAGTAGCTTTTTGATTAATTTTTAATAATAATAGTTATATTTTTTAAAAAAATAATTATGTCATTCCATTAAGAAGTTGCAGATATCATAAAAAAATTACAATTTCTATATATTAATTTTTATTAGTCGAAATCATTAAATTTTATAGGAAACTGCAAGTGTATGGACACTTTTGGGTTTCACTGTATTTATGTACTTCATTGCTTTTAAATGAAAAAAAAATCATTAATTTTTTTAAAAAATCGAGTTTTTGCATAAAATTTGGCATATTTAAAAAACTTTTTAAAGTAATACAAATCTTTTATTTCCTAATACATATAAAGATGTTCCATTATTTATGTACAGTATAAATATTATTTGAATACATTCATTAGAATTTTGTGTAAAAGATCCTAATTGCAATTTTTCATGAAAATTTTACTAAACTCGACAATTTTTATAATCAATAACTCTCCAGAAAACAGCAAAAGGGTTAAAAAATTAGTTAAATATGGAGCTAAAGAGAGTTTGAGCTATAAATATGGTGAGTTTAAGAAATGTACAACTAGTAGAACAATTTTTATATTGTATTTAAATCTTTAAAAGCATTGTCTGAGAAACTATGTTTTTTGGCTTCACAGTAAAGTTCACACAAATGGATTTCTTTTTAAGATATTGAATTGAAATTTTCAGAAAATTTTTATTTTATTTTATTCGTATTATAGACTTTAATCTCTGTGTAGGTATTTATGCATTTTATTGCATATACAATTTGTGAGAAAAAAACATGTTTTTTTAAAAAAATTTTAAAATTGACAGATTTTAAAAATAATATAAATTTTACCACTCTAGGCACAGATAATGATGTTATTTTTTGCAGTTTTAATATTATTTGAATATATTAATTAGAATTTTCAATAGAAGGTTTACTGTAACTGCCAATTTTTCACTAAAAATTTCGAATCAAAAATATGGTTCAAGTGTTGTAGTATAGGGATTTGGTTATTTTTCTTTGGATTTGGCGATTTTTATTCAGATATTATGGTGAGATAACAAATTTATTCTGGCTTCCGGACATTTATCGCTATGTAAAGTAGCTTGGCGATCGATTTTGATCGCCAAAAGAAATTGACATCGCCAAGGCCCCTCCCCTATACTACATTTAAAAAAAAATTATTTAAAATGTTGTGGAATTGTATTTTAATTCCTAGTTCTTTGCACACCCTTTTTGAAGAAAAAAGTTTTTATTTAGTTGAAAATTTATATGTTTCAATAAAATGCTCCGAAGGTAGCCACATACCTTAAATTTATAATACTGTCTTTTTAAGTAATTCGCCAAAAAAAGGCAAATTTTTATCACATTTTTCCGCTAAATTCCTAATATAGCCATATATTAAAAACAAGGCGCATACTTTTGTAAAACAAATAGGTGAAAACTTTAATTCAAAAGTCAAGAAAAAGACTGTTTTGATTTAAAGTCCAACCACAAAATCAAAACAATCTAGTACTCATATGTTCGTCCGCGGGTATAGCGTGGTAGAAACGAAAAATAGTTCGGAAGATTTATGGGAACTAAATTTGTTGTTGAACCCCAATTTTTAAAATATGTAGCCAGTATATTAAAAAACTTCTTTAATCCTGAATATCTTTTTTAATTTGTTTGATAGTGTTAATTAACCATTTTTTGAAATTTTGAGTACATGTAATGTTTCATATTCGAAAAGGCATGCGTTCAAATATGATACAAACAAACTCATTTCAAAATGATGATGTCCATGTGCTCATTTTTGAGTATTTCTTTTTTCTCCGTGTACTAGTTCCTCTGAACGCCAAATTTTGACTGGCAAAAAAAAATTATACTTTAGCAATCATTCTTTCAATGGTGGCGCACCATTGCTTTTTCTCTCGATTGTATATGTCACAGGGAAATGAGGAATATACATTTAGTTGTTCCGCGTCAATAGTACAACTTTTTTCCAGCCCTGTCTTTAATTCGCACCACGATCTTATACAGTTTACGTGTTTTAGAGTATTTTCATGGTTGTTATAATAATAAAAAATGCATTATATTTCTCATTCCAATAAAATCCTGTCTTTTAGCTTCCTTAAAAAATGACATTTCGGGATGTTTTCGATAACATTAAAATTTTCACACAAGCAATCTTATTTGAAAATATATTTAAAATAATTCTACTCAATTTACCTCTTTCTAGAATAAAAAGAAAGCATTAAAATAACTAACCTTGGATCGGTAAATACCTAAGGTCCATAATCAAAGAGACCAGTAGCAACATTAATTGTGCCTTATTCGGAGATGAACCTTACAGGAGGTACTTCTGAATTTGTATAATATTTTAAGTTTTAAAAAATACAAATTTCGTTCGAAATTAAAAACATGATTACCTATTGCTATTTCAAACGAGCTAAATGTAAGAGGTTGAATTGTGCCCAATTCAAGATTAAAAAGAAAACATCTCCTCTGGCTCGCTATCTTCCAAAAATTCTTATTGCCTCTGCCCCATTTAAGTTAGCTGACACTGGGCATCTTGTGAGTGAAAGGAGTGTCCTTTGTGACCCACTTGAGTTGGAGAGAAGTGGCCGCGGTAGCCAAGTGGTCTAGGCATCGGATCGTGGCTAGCATGTCAGGAGTTCGATCCCAGTACCACTGAAGACCCGCCGTGTAGGGAAACGATGCACGTAAAATCTGTCGAGAGCTCAAACGTCCTCCCGTTGGTGTGGTGTGGTAAGTTAGGAGAGGTGGTGCCAGCTCAGGTGTCGTCCGCGTCACTTGACCAAGGTTCAAAATGACGCGGACCGTCCCCAAAAGCCCTCGTGTAGCTGAACAGTGGGACGTTAATATTCACTCACTCACTGGGTTGGAGAGAAAGTTGCAGAAGAAAATGAGAAAAAATATCAAATTTCACGATTTAATGCACACACCAGCCTCGAACCATTCAAGGTACAGCATATAAGAAAACTGACTTTAAACGTACACAGTACAGAGTAAGAAAATAAAATACATGAAATGAAATATCAGATTCACAATGCTAGATATAAATATATAACTGGAAATTTTGAAAAGATAAATCAAATGCATACATTAAAATAAATTCTGTCAGAAAGCCAGTCACACACACAAATATTTAAATGCTCAAGTAATTTTTTTTATATAGATATATTTATAAATTAGAAAAAAGTGAACCATAGCCTTTTATAACAAACATAATTTTTAATTCTATCTAAAAACAGAGTTTTGAACTGTAATTTGTCGAACGCTGCTCTAAACAAAATATTTTGCTTTTGTGCACATTTGGCATCCTTAACGTATGTACCATAATACCATATGCAAAACATAATCGTCTTCCCCTTTATATCAGGACAGTGAAAATCTTGTCAAGTTAAGCATATGTACCTGTATCCCGAGGTCGGGACTTCATATACTTATTACAACAAATCGCTACGTAGTGTAATTTTTATTTTTTAAAAGAAGATATAGTCGTTACAAATTTTACTAGCAGTAGCCGTCTATTCATTTCAGTCTAAAGTAAAATTCAAGGTATTTAAATCGAGTACCAAGTTTCCAAAGTATAAACGATATTTCAAAAAATATCTTAATACAAATTTTTTTGTAACAAAGTATTTTTCAAATTCGGTCCAAATGCCACCTCGGACATGGGCTCAGTTTAAGGCCCTACAGCCTCCCCTGCTGCTAATATAGAGACACGGTAAGAGGCTAAGTGGATTAGATCATATGAAATTACTCTCCACTAGGAGATGCATTATACATGTAAGTGGGCAGATATGTATAGATCGAGATTAGCTTTTAACACATTTTTTTCTTTTATTTCTGTTTTTTAGTGCTATGTTGTGAATCGCTTGATTCACCTGTGATTATATGACATCTTGTTATAAATAGGACTTTAAAAAAACGCATAAAACCAGCATTTTTTAACATAATAAAGCACCATTAAGTTCTGCAACATAAAATTAAATTAGAACTTCGCTAAAATTCATAATACTATATGAATATTGAGGTGTCTTTTTCAAACAGACTTTGTAATAAAAACCGTTTACTCAAATGTAAAAAGCTCTGCAAGATTTTTTTTTATCTAATAACTTAAATCTACAAGTAACTACATTTTGAAAGAGGTATAACTCACTATAAAAAGGAAAACGGTTATTTTCTTATAACCGGTTGTAAAACCATAGGGAAAAATCACTTCTTTCCTCTATTTTGTTTTTCTAAATTGTAAGGTTATTATTAAATTGCAAACTTTTAATTTCCCCAAATGCATATTGTGAATTTAATCATTAGATCAACCGTATTAAATATTTTCGTAAAGCAACTTTCGAAAAAATCCTTTTTGAGACTTTGATAAGCATCAATCTACAGTGGGGTGCCAGGGCCGCTAATAAAAAAAAAACTTTTTTAATGCTGTATTGTCGGCTCCAACACGCGATTTTTGCTGTCAAATGAAGGATGTTTGTAAAGAGTAGACATTTATGGACAATCTCAGCCAACACACTGTGCACAAATATTCTGTTTTTCTTAAACTATTTTGTACTATAGGGAAATCGAAACTTGATTTTTCAATAGAACTGTTCAAAATTCTGCATATTTATTAGATTTATAAGTTTTATTTTCAGAAATTCGTAAAAAAATTTTTGCTTCATTGATAGAACCATATACGGCCTGCGGCCACTCCTTGTTTTGGCCGCCCGCTTGCGGTGCACACCTGTAGGATCGGCCCTACTTCCTTCCTCATGTACCTGCAACTTAATATTCAAGTTCATTTCAGGCTTTCATGAAATCATCATCAGAAATGTTGTGAAACTTACACAGAAAGCAGAATATCCAATAGCACTCAGATAATATGGTAAATCATCCATTAGCTGAAGATATCGCGAATTGCTGGAAGGAATTTGAAGCTGCCCTCGTAAACAAAAAAAACAGACCTCGCATGAGCTTCGAGATTGGAAATTCGGAGTCAATACCTAAATCTCCAGCAACAAATGTTACTGAATCGACATATATCTTTAAGTTATCATCAGATCTTTGGGAAACTAAATATTTTTTAAGATTATCTAAGCCTTCAATGCATTCCACGATGTTTAGTTTAGGATTTTGAAGCAATTTACTCAACACATCAATTCTTGATAATAAATCACACCAAATTAAAATTGAACATAAATTGAAATATTTCACCCCCCCCCCCCGTCTCTGATGGTATCTTCAATTAAGGCATTTAATATGTGGTGATAATTTTTTAGGTCTTGTTTCAGAGGTCTAATAGCATTGATACGACCTTCACTCCTTGTTTCCCTTAACGGTTTTAAAATTAGACTTTTCATGTTTTTTTAAATACCATCGATATGGTGGCGCAAAAAAGTAACTATCTACCTCTTGTACCATATTAAAAACAGAAATTTCACCAAAATGGAGCTGGCAGCGCCATTAACGACGAGATTGAATGTGTGAGCCGCACATAACACGTTCATGCAATATAAAGTGAGGTTTTTTTTTCTCTTTTATCAAGGACACATAGGTGCTGATGTAGTAAAAAATTTATCTCGTGTTAATGACTTTATATTTGCTGCCAAATATTGAAATGGATTATAGCTCGTAATATTAAGAGTGCGTTTGTGTGATATTTATATTAAAAATCCTTAATAAGAAAATCCATTTGAAGTTAACAAAATTGTTTTCTTCTCTCCTCTACGTTAAAGTAATTTTTCATAGTTTAATGAATGTCGCTTTATTTTTAATATACAAGTAGAGGTAAAAATAATAAAACCAAGAAAATAATTTTTCATTGGACATTAATTTTTGTTACAAATTACCGTTATATCTGGAAAGCAAATTTTTAAAACTAAACACCGAATAGTATATCTGAAATAAGTTCAATTGATTTAAAAAAAAGTTGACTGTATAAACAAATTATTTCCTACATATTTATAACCAATTTCTAAATAAGGGGGGGGAGGGGAAGACATTTAAAAAAAGTATTTAAACCTGTTGTATGAATAATTATATCTGTGAAATTCTTAGAGCAACGAATAAAATAAAAAAATGATCTCGCCTTATACCAAAACCGACAGTAAGAGACAATTTTGATACATAATTTTTTAATGAATGTACAGGTTAAATATTTGAAAACAATTCAGTACGGCTTCATCAATTAAGTCTTAAACGTGATGCACGAGTGAGTGAATATTAACGTCTCACTGTTCAGCTACACGAGGGCTTTGGGCGACGGACCTCATAATTTTGAACCA
Organism: Trichonephila clavata; assembly: GCA_019973975.1. NCBI lineage: Eukaryota > Metazoa > Arthropoda > Arachnida > Araneae > Nephilidae > Trichonephila > Trichonephila clavata. The sequence continues at coordinate 249,137 of BMAO01028546.1, read as the reverse complement.
TGGTCAAGTGACGAGGACGACACCTCAGCTGGCACCCCCTTCTCCAAACTACCACACCAACGGGAGGACGTTTGAGCTCTAGACAGATTTAACGTGCGTCGCTTCCCTACACGGTGGGTCTTCAGCGGCACTGTAAACGTAATGTATACTAGAGATGTTATGAAGAACCATTGGATAGATAAATTCTGTTAATATAAAGAAGATAGTAAACTCGGTGATATGGTAAGGGGGACTAAGTCAGCGTTTCTCAAACTGTGGGGCGTGCACCCTTCCCGGGGGGGGGCTAATAACATTACGTGAGGGGCGCTAGCATATTCAAGAGTCGAAAACAAAAGGTTATTTAAAAGAAAATTTAATTTACTGAAAATAAACAAATAAAACACATTTCGACATGATTAAAAATGAAATGCACATTACACTTACAAATGTATCAGTACTGCACAATATATTTTATAATTAATTTAACAATACTAAGTTAAAAACAAAATAATTACAAGTGACCCGATGGGCTTGTCCCACACACATATAAAAATACATACAAAAATTAACACTTATCTTAATAATTTGTATGGTTTATAATTAATCTCTTAAACGTCGATTATAAAAATGTACGTGATTCGCTTCCCAATGCCACCTTTTTCAACATTGCCACACGTTTGTGATGTATTGGGTGTGGGAAGAAAAGGAATGGCGTAAGCGCAAATTACCTGAAATATAAGTAAATCCTTAGCAAACACTGTCAAGGTCATTTTATTGCATTCCAAAGCCTTTGGAATAATTTTATATGGATAGCAGTGCACATTATAGATCGTACTTAAGAAAGACGTATATATATGTCCGTGGTAATTAACGTTTTGGTTGCGCGAGATCTTTATATACACCGGTGGCGCTTAAGAGGTTAAAGTCATATTGTAGCCTTAGCGTCAAAGTGTAGTATTATTTAATTCAAAACATTGTTATTGTATAGAGGGAGGGGGCGCGATGAAAATTATGATTGAATATTGGGTCGCAAATATTGAAAGTTTGAGAAGCACTGAACTAAGAAATTAAATATGAATTTCTTGCTTTTTTTTGTATTAAAATGTTTTGTTTCACATTAGAGCATTGCTTACGGGAAACCTTTTTGAAAAACAAATCATTTATTTTTAAGACAAATTTAGTTGCTGTCTGTGCAAAATAGTCACGGTTCGATGGTGCGAAGTTCGTCAGATAAATGTTTGTTGTGACTACAGATTCCTGACTACTGAACCGTTTCGAGCAAAACAGCATTAAGAGACAAACTATGTCACAGATTTTTTAAATTAGAAGTAAATACCTATTGTCTTCGTAAGGTCGTGGGAAAATGCGCTGATGTATGCGAATGTTTAGGCACCATTGCTTTAAAAATGACAAGACCTCACAGGTTGTAGTGTGGGTCATCTATAGGGAGTGTATACAGCTGTACGTATCTCTTATTTCTATAAAAAAAAGTGCGAAAATGCTTTTGTTTCCTCTGTTTCTCAAAACATTGGTGGTTGCCCTCCCATGTCACCCCCCCCCCTCCAGTGCTTTCTCGCATATCCAGTACGATCTCTACCTTCAGTCTTCAAACTGTGTTCAATCAAGCATATCCAGGGGTATCACAAGTCAATAAAAAAATTCGAAAAAAAAAGTAAATATATAAGCAAAACAAATTCTTATTCTCTGTGGAGTTTAAAAATCACTAGAGTACCAAAAAAATCGTGTTTCTCAAAGAAGGTCCCACGAGGAAATTTAAAACATAAATTCGGCGCCGGGCAGGCTTTTTTTCCCAGTAATTTCCTGCAGTTTTTATTATAATATAATAAAAAAAATTAAAACATTTTTTCTTTATGTACTACCTAGATTATAAGCATTGTGTTGCTGATGTGTGTGTGATCCAAGGTTGTGCAAAATTATTTTATACTCGCTAGTGCAATTAGCACACCTAACACCTATAAAATAATATTTCTCAGAAGGAAAAAACTAAGCTAGAATGCATAAATCAGGAAGGGAAGGGAACAACACTTATTGACACATCAATTGTGATTCTACGTTAAAACTTACATTTAAATAGGAACAGCTTCTAAATTTTAGGCTGCGAAATTTGCAAAATACATAGAAGTTTCACACACAGTCATAAACAGTGAAATGCCATTTTGACAACGTTTTTACATTATGAACATTTCTCTCGACGTATTGGGCAACAAAAACAAAATGCAAACGCAAATTAACGCAGAATATGAAATGCAACTGTAGGCAGGTTGAATGGACTTATATCTCCAATTTGTGTAAAAAAAAAAGCACTCTAAATATATTACAAGGGTTGAAATGACATCTATTGCGCGAATTAAAACTATAAATGCAGCGTTTCTCAAACTCTGAATCGCGTCCCCTTAGAGGAGCATAACTCTACGAGGAGGGCGTGTGCATTTTGAAAAGTCGGAAACAAAAGATTATTTTAAAAAAATTTAATTTACTGTAAGTAAACAAACAAAATACATTTTGAAATAATAAAAGAATAAAATAAAAATGTGCACTGAAATAATACACTTATACGCATATCAGTACAGCGCAATGTCTTTTATAATTCATTTAACAATACTAAGTTAAGAACAAGTTTAATAATTATTAGTAACCCATATGGGCTTGCCATATATAAAATTATATACAAAAATAAACTCTTATCTTGATAATATGTAAGGTTTATAATAAATTCCTTAACTGCCAATTAAAAGTTACGTGATTTGCTCCCCAATGCCACCGTTTTCTACGTAGGTGCGCAAATGTCATGTATTGGGGGTTTGAGAAAATGAATAAATATATAAAGAAAATCACCTGAACTAAGTAAATCCTTCGCAAACACTGGAAAGGACCTTTTATTGCATTCCAAAGCTTTTGGAATAGTTTTATGGATAGCAGTGCACAGAAAAGATCGTACTTCGGAAAGACGTTTGTATACGTTCGGAGCAGTTAACGCTTTGGCTGAACGAGACGTTTATAAACGCCAGTGGCACTTGAAAGGTGAAAGTCGCATTGTAGCTTTAACGTCAAAGTATAGTATTATTGAATTCAATACGTTGTTGTTAAATGGTGGGAAGGGGGGGCGGGCGATGAAAATTATGATTTAATATTGGGTCGCAAATGTTGAAAGTTTGAGAAGTACTGGGCTAAGTGGATAAAATTACACGAAATAAGCGGGTAGATCTATGTACTGTCAAAATCGTTCAACACGAAACTGAGGGAACTGAAATATTTTTTCGTGTTAAGATATTGCAAAAAAAAAAAACATATTCAACAAAATTAAGCTTGTTAAAGTACATTTTATTTCCATAGATTCCATAAAGTACATTTTATTCATATATGCATGTATTTAATAAAAATCAACGGAAAAAAAAGCATTCTCAAGAACTTAATTGAAAATTTAGTATTAAATTTCATTTTGTTGGAAAACAGAACATTTATTGAGTTTTTGGAAAATAATCTGTTACTTTTCTTTGCATTGTCTTTTTTATTACTAAATTGTTGAGAAATTGTTCGATGTCGTCCGTTTTGTTATTCATTTCACCAATAGAATGTGCGTCTGAATAACTGCCCATACTTTTTCCATGATGTTCCTCATTTTTTATGACTTGGGAACAGGAGGTGCATTATTCATTTAATTTTCACCGTCGGAATCTGTATCAATGATATTTTTTTGAGTTTTGAACAAACTCCAAAATGTCTTCCCCATCATGATTGGGTTGTACACACATTATCAGCATGTTTTGCAACTAATTCTTCCGATGATGTAGTAGGGCAGTGCAATAATACAGAAAACTAATGCGAAACCACCTCTCTTTTTCATTTCACACCCCTCTGAAATCTCTGGTATTTTCCGTATTTTGTTCATTCCCAGAAGGAAAATTCTTTCGTGTTAAGACCGAGGAAAATTGCATGAATGTATATAGCAATTTGTCGGGACCGTTGTATTATTTCGTGTTATCTGATATTTCACTTTAAGCGTTTTCGCGTTAAACGTATTGCACTGTAAATCATAAGCTTTTAATGTTTTCTTTTATTATTGTTTTTAGTGCTATATTGTGAATCTTTTGATTCGTCTATTTGATTATATTGTATTTTGTTACATTTTGGGATTTTTTAAAACAACTTATAACACTAAAGAAATTGCGGGTTTTATATTAAAGTACCAACTTCACATAAAAAAAGATTAAGAACTTCGGTAAACTTCGCTAACATTAACAATACTATGCGAATATTGAAACGTTTTTCAAACAGATTTTGTAATGAAAATTATTTAATCAAAATGAGCTGCAAGATTTTTCTCAAATATTTTTATATCAATTATAATTACAAGAAACTACCTTTTAAAGGAAGTGTAAAATTTTTTACTGAAAAGGAAAATGAGCGCTGTTAACGAACTTTTTTAAAACCCTTAAGTAAAAAAAAAATTCTTTAATCTTTTTTGTTTTTCTAAATGGTTAGACTATTATTAAATTAAAAACTTTTAATTTCCCCAAATGCATGTTGCATTTAAACACTCCTTGCCTTAGGTAATATTAACTATATTAGATATTTTTGTAAAGCAGCTTTCGCAAAAATCAATTTTGAGACTCTTTTGTTAAGTATCAATCCACAGTGCATTGCCAGTGTCACTGATAAGCAAAAAAAACTTTTTTTATTGCGGTATAGCCAGCTCTGTCACGAACTTTGCTATCAAATGAAGGATGTAAGTAAAAAGTAGACAAAAATGGACAATGTATGTGAACCACATTGTTTTTCTTAAACTATGCTATGCTTTTGGGAAATCGAGACTTATTTTGATTTTTCAACAACGATTTAAAATTCAGTATATTTATTCGACGTATTATACGTTTTATTTTTAGAAATTGTACAAAATTTTGTTTGATAGAGCTATATGCGGCCGCCCCTTTTTTGACCGCCCTCGCGCGATGCACACCTGTTAGGATCGGCCGTGTTGGTCTATTCAAGTTTTTGTGTTAAATATATCCAGCCGCACAGAATTTGCCCTGGACATCTATATTATTTTTGCCATTTCATTTGACATGAAAATAGTAACTTAATATGTAAATAACAAAAAGCTTTCGAAGTTTTTCTTTTTTCCCCCACAGTCCAAATCCGATGCAAACTAATACTGATATCGATTCCTCTCATAAAATATTTTTGGTAGCCAAATAAAAAATAACTCATTGTAAGTGTATGAGGATGTGGTATATGACTGAAAGAGGAATGAAACGCTGTGAACGATGACGGTCTATAAAAGTAACTGTCAAAAACTCTGCTGGATAATTTACAACTTCATTGGTATCGCAAACTGCATCGACAGATTTGTATGGGAAAAATTAATTATAGCATACAAATTGATGATACATTTAGTATAAGAATATACTCTTAATATGAGAGTTGCACTGAGAAAGTAAAATGATAAGTATAAGCGTCACTGCTACGATTGATGCGCAATCAATAATGGCCAAAAACGGTTTAGGTCCTGAACTTGAGTGAGAGAAACCTTATTGTGTGAGAAAGACAGGAGACCGGCTTCGTTCTCATCCCTACTCTGTGCTATTTACGAGATGAGAAGTGACACCGGTAGACTCCTGGAGGGAATAACTGATCGAGTGGTAGCTGATAAATTATAGAACGCCAAGAGTAGAAACTTATTAAAGCACTAATATCGCAATCAAAAACAGGGGTTGGTGGTAGAAAAGTAAAAATTTAGGGTTGTATGCTTTTTCTAATGTCGAATCATAAAAAAAAATTTAAATAAAAAGTTTTGTTAAAAAAAAAAATTAAAATTTAGGGTGGATTACCCTTTTCAATTAGGGATATAAAAAACAAGTTTACGTCCTGTTCTCAGACCTACCGAATATACGCACAAAATTTCATAAGAATCGGTCAAGCCGTTTCATTTATCTCGTGTCACTTATTTGAAATAATGATAACAAAGTAAAAGCGATTAGGTTTTTCGCTAATATTTTAAATATTTGTGTTTTTAAATAGATGCAATATATGAATTTTTGAATAAAAGATATGTACACAAAAAAAATGGGGAAAAAACCCCTTTCACTCGCCACAAATTTGGTGATTTTTGATTTGTAATAGACACCCATTTTGCGGTTGTAACCCATGAACAGGGTCATTTGGACGGTGAAACAGAGAAAAGTCACACATCTGGCGCGAAACCGATTTTTGACGCCAAGCGAAATAAACGGCGATACACACACAGGGGTAACACAATTACGCGTTTTAAGGTTTTTTATTAATATCTTTTCAACTAATTGCGATATCAGAATGAAAAATAGTTTACGTCCTATTCTCAGACCTACTAAATATGCGCACAAAATTTCATAAGAATCGGCTTAGTCGTTTCGGAGGAGTTTGGCTACAAACACTGTGACAGAATTTTATATATTAGAGATATATATATATATATATATCCGCACATTTTTTACTATTAAAAAAAATCCTTATTTCCTGTGATCATCACGATTAATTTTAAATACCGAAACATATTGCAAATCAATTTCGAATGACGAATTGGCTTTTGGAAGAAAATTCGATTATATTTTCGAACAGAGTTTAAAAAGTGCTACTGAAAAGTCTTTTTAAACGCGATCAATATTTTGTGGCTCATAATAACCTGATATACCGGAGATCAAGGACCGAGCGCCCGGGAATTGAAAAACACATTCTGTCACTTTTTCACAGTTGCTGTATCTTTGTTTAGAAACGGGATGCATTGCGCAGATTTTAATGACGCATGAGAGGTGCGTAACTATGGAAACGTGAGGTTGTGGAGCAACAGGCTCAACCCACAATCTCATGTAGCTCGATCGATATTTGAACGCCCACGTGTGTATTCCTGGAATTCGAATTGCGACACTGTTCCGAGAAATGTTTTCTGCAAAATCCCGGGAAAGAGCTGGAATAAAAACAAGATGGATGCAGCCGATTATCAAAACTTGGCTCTCTTTGTAATTAATGCATTGACATATGAAAATTAGCTTATAATACTACTTTTTAACTGTCTTTTTATTATTTGTTTAAAAATGTATCCGTTTTATGTATGTTTGCCTTTTGAAATTTTAGATTAAAAAAGGCTGTTCTACTTTAGAAATGATTAGAATTTTAAAAAAATTAAATAAAATCATGAATTTAGTTGTTAAATACAATTCAATAAATTTTTTCATTGACCTGTTCACATCGGAGAAGCTTGGGATATATATTACAATCAATATGTGTCATTTTTAAGCATTGGTATCTAATATATAAAATTCTCGTGTCACAGTGTTTGTAACCAAACTCCTCCGAAACGGTGTGGCCGATTCTTATGAAATTTTGTGCTTATGTTCAGTAGGTCTGAGGATAGGACGTAAACTATTTTTCATTCCTATATTGTAATTAGTTAAAAAGATATTAATTAAAAACCTTACAACGCTTAATTGTCTTAATCCTGCGCGTTATTTTCCCCGCCTAGCGTCGTGAATGAACAGAGGGTGAAATTTTCGGTATTCTCGACGTTATTTAAACAGCCATCCGATTTTTGTTTTTTAAATCAGACAAACAATAACTACAGAATCGGAAAGATCGTTTCTTTCGCCACGATACAGTATAATTTTTTTTTGAAAAATAATATTATTTTCTATTTTTTAAGATTTTTTAAAAAAATAGTTAAAATTGATGCGTTTTTATGAAAATTATTTCGAAATCGTTGCGTATGAATTTATTTTCATGTTATGAAAACGATATTCTACACTAAATAACTTCAGGCCTTTTTCTTTTAGAGCCAGTCATTTAAAAAATAAAATGCTCAAAACTTTTTTTTAAAGATTTTTCGAAAAATTGTCGAAATTTTTAACATAACATTGAATAACTTCGTTATTTATTAAGATTATCATACGAGACTTTTGTTGCGTTTGTAGAAAAATGTTATCAAACTTCTGTGCGAAGATTGAAAAAATTGCTTAAAAATTATGGATTAAATTTTTTTTTTTTTTTTTGTGATTTTCGTAAAATAACGTTATTGCAAGAAATAATCTAAACTGTATTTATTGTACATTTTTTATTTAAAAGTCCTTCGTTTTCGAAATTAATGTGTGAATTTTGAAAGCATTACCTTAAAAATTAAGCCCTAAAAAAATAACAACTTTAATAAAAAATACGCGATTTTACAGTTTGCCAAGCCTTGGCGTCGAAAAATGGTTTCGCGCCAAATAGCTTTAAACTGTTTCACCTGAAACTTCCCATCTAACTCAAGGGTTACACCAAAAATTTCTGACTTAAACATACGAAAATCAGCAAATTTGGCGAGTAAAGAAAATGCGAGTGAAAATGTTATTTTTGCTTCAATTTTCATCATTTTCTCTTTATATAATTTTCAAAATTAAATCAATATTGATATCAGATTAAGATAAAAGAATGTATTCAATACATTTTGAGATTCATTTAAAATATTTATCTGTATGAAATCAGTGATTTAAAAAAATAAAAAGCCAAAAACTTTTTTGAACAAATTTTAATAAAACACTCAGAATACTTAAATCAATTGTTTAATGATTTCTTCTTTTAAAAAGATAATTGCATGAAACTTTATTCCCATGTGTCGAACATTTCAAACAATCCTCACAATTTTACTTTAAGATTTAAAATAGTAGTGAAATTTTGTAATTTGAAAAATTTCTACTTTTCTGTCCTTTTTCAACATACACCTATTTTTAAAAAGATTACATTTTCGTTTCCGAGGACTAAAAAACTGCAACGAAAGAATTGGAAAGTGGGTGAGTGATTTATAAATTCGCACTGTTCACCTATACTCGAGTTTTTGGTGACGAACTTCGAAATTTTAATTCCACGGTCAAGTGATGAGGACGACACCTGAGCTTTCACCATCTCTCCTAATTACCACACACACCAACTTAAGAACAAAATTTCGAAAAAGGGAGTTTTTATGACATAGTTAAAGAAATCACTCACATCGCGCGCACACACACACACACATAAGTGCTATCGTCCTAAGGGAAACAGGAAATTCCCATGGGGATGAAGTTATTCACTCGGTAAAAGCCCGTGCAACCCGGGGTAAGCGGAGAGGAAAGAAACAAAGAAGTCAAAGTAATTTCGAAAAATAATATTGGAAGTGCTGATTTTGTCAAGAGAAGGGAAAATGTTAAGCGAGAAAGCCATGATACGCACGCACGGGCCATGCACTCACTTCGTACGTGTCACACCCACACAGAATTTCTGGCGTCAGAAATAAAGGAGAAAATTAACATGGGGATTAAGTTATACCTCGGTAAAAGCCCGTGCAACGCCGGGCCGGGTCAGCTAATATATGTATATATAATATATACTAGCTGTTACCCGCCCGCTTCGCTGGGTATTTCATGATGTTTTATAAATTTTTACTGCTTATATATATGTATAAATTATTGATATCTAAGTCCTAGCATAAGAATTCGATTTGAATTGAAAAATATACTTATACCTGTAACTGTTCACCTGTTGATAAAAAAAAAAAGGGCAGAAACTCATCTAATTTGTATTTTCTAAAAATCTCTAAAATTGAAGCATAGAATGATGTTGCTCTTTCGTACTCAAAAACCAAGTGGATTCCCGCAAAACCAATTTTCGGTGGATCTCTACTCCGTAAATTGAACATGCAAGCCAAATTTTCAAGTCTAAATCTAACAGAAAAAAGCAAAAGTTTTACTATTAAATATCCCCGTAATCCCGTTGAGAGCCGTTTTCCAAATTACTGCTCTTAGCGGATTTCAAATTCAACAAAAGAAAAATGCAAACCAAATTTCATTATTATAGTCCTTGTAGCTTCGAAAAAAGTAATTTTTTTTGTCAATACGTCCCAGTAACCCCCTGCAACCTCCCAGAACTTGATTTGCTTAAAATTTATTCTTAGTGGATCCCTATTCACAAAAGAAACATGCTTAACAAATTTCAAGTATATGGGTCTAACAATTAAAAACAGGAATTTTTTTCTGTAACTCCTCTTGACCCCTCGCAAACATCTTTGGGGGTCAATTTTTCATTTTACTCTTTGTTTAGAGGAACTCTATTTCATGAAAGGAACATGCCTACCAATTTTTCAAGCAGGATGATCAAGTAGTTTAAAAATGGAAATATTTATCGATTACGCCTCTTAATCTCCCGAAATTAAACTTGGTAGTTGATATTCGCGAAACCCATTTTGTAGCGGTTCTCTACTTTACGAAAGGAATCTGCTTATCAAATTTCAAGACTGTACGTCTAACAGTTTAAAAATGGGGGATAATTGTCTATAACGCCACTTGAGCCCCGCAACGCCACTTCTGGGTCTGTTTTCACAAAACCCATTTTGTAGGGAATTGCACTCTATGAAAGGAATCTGCTTAGCAAAATTTGAAGACTGTGCGTCCAATTAATTAAAAATGCAAAAAAATTATCAATAACGCCCTTGAACCCCCGCAACACCACCTAGGGGTCGATTTTCACAAAACACATTTTGCAGTGTATTTCTATCCTATGAGAGGAATCTGTAACCCAAATTTCAAGACTGTGGTCTAATAGTTTAAAAAAAGAAATAATTATTTTATATCTGCCCTTAACCCCCGCAACACCCCTTGGGGGTCAATTTTCTCCAAACCCGTTTTGTAGCGGATATTTACTCCATGAAAGAAACATTCCTACCAATTTTCAAGCAGGTAGGTCAAGTAGTTTAAAAACGAAAATATTTATCTCTTACGCCACTTATTCCCCTGCAACGCCACTTAGAGGTCTGTTTTCACAAAACCTTCTTATAGCTGATCTCTACTCTATGAAAAGAAATCTCTTTATCAAATATAAAGACTGTGCGTCTAATAGTTTAAAAATGGAAATAATTATCTATAACGCCCCTTAAGTCCCTAACGCCACTTGGGGAATTTTCACGAAACCCATTTTTAGCGTATCTCTACCCTATGAGAGGAATCTGCTTACTAAGTTTCAAGACTGTACGTCT